>CM067223.1:67130687-67195826 GCA_034190945.1 Octodonta nipae | reverse complement strand
TGTTTTTTGTCTTAATTTGTATCATTGTTATAGTTCTACTGTAAGTTTTAGATCAAAGGTACGTTTAGTTATTCGGAAATCATTTAGTTTGTTTTTAATTAATTATATAAGTAATTATACGTTTCCTTAAGGTTATTGTTGGTTCCTTTCTTTTATTCATGTAATTGTTTTATAATTTTCATTTAGTTTTTTTTTTTTTACTAGTAAATATTATGAATACCTAAACTATAAATAAAAGTCTACTTTTTCTCGTAAGTAATAACAACTAGACTCACTAACTTTTAACAAAACAATTTACAGTACAAAGTAGTACCTTATTTATATTTGCAATGTGTATTATCTTATGTGACAGTTATAACGGTGAGTGTACTTCTTCGGGAGGTAAATTTGATATCAGAAGAAACAATTGGGAATCAATAGCTGATATGAATCAAAAAGGTAAGATATGTTCTAGCGTTCACTTAACTTAAACAATTCGCAATATGATCGTATTAAGAATAATATTTTCTTTATTTAGGACTGGTCTCCAGTTGGTTACTCTAGACAATTTGTGTACGCAGTAGGTGACTCAGTGCCTCAGGTTTCCGCAATAGTATAGAACATATAACCCCAAAACCAACAAATGGATTGATGAGATTTCTCCGATGAAAATAGCCAGGGGATTTGCTGGAGCGAGTATTTTTAATTGTATAATTTTGAAGATATTCTTTATTGAAACAAATTAATGGAAATAAAAATATTCATTTTAGTTTAGAATGAATGTCTTTTTATTGAATATTTCTTTGTTTAGGTTGTTGCTAACTATGTTCCGATGAGTTGACGGTTTTTGCAGATTATTGTTCTATTTTCGTTTAACCATGCAGATGGTCTAAAAAGAAACCAGACTCTTAGAAACAGAACATATTAAATTTACCAAAGAAGAACGGCACTAAAACTGCAGGGACATACAGTGTGGAACAACCAAATGGGAATAAATTCGATAACGAATAAAGGAGGGCGTGTAGGACAAAACGCTTGGACACGTCGCTTTGCATTTTTAGATGTGCATTTTTTCAACAAACAAGTATATAGGGTGTCTCATGTGACAGTGGCCAATATCATCTTTCTTATTTTAATGCAGCCCCTGTATATTATTTATTTTTTGTAGTCTCCAGTAAATCCTAGCCATAATTCATGTACAATGTCTTACACTTATCTTCAACTGTCTCGGAAATATTGAGTGTTTTCAGACTTATTACAAAAATTAACATTAAAAAAAAATTATTTTATTTCACAATTCGCCACATTACACTGAATACTTAATTCCCATTTAGCTCTTGATATTGAGATTGTAAGCAAAACCATTTTTGCGTTCTTTTTTAGTGTTGAAAAAAAAAACAGTTTTGTTTACTTTCGTCAAATTCATAGCCTTATCATCTTGTTGTCTGCCTGCATGACAGTGTGATCAGTTTCAGGGCTATTGTCGTTTGAATTTCGTTAACTGTACGCAATAATTTCAGAAAATGGTTCATTCAACAGAATGCACAAAATATCATTCTACAAATGATTGGTTATGTAGATAACACACACGGACACAATGGAAGTTTCTCGCTTATTTCACGAAAATTTTCCAAATTTGCCGCCTGTATCCCAAGGAACAATTAGCACAATAGAAAGGTAGTTTCGCGAGCTTGGTCATGTAAGACAGATACAAAGTAGATGCCAATGCTGTAAGTGATATATAGAAATGGATATGATGCTTGAGTTTCAGAAAACCCACGACAGAAAAGTACCCCACTGTTCAACGTCAGCTACACATCAATTGTTCCAGTTAGAGATGTTTTGTTTCTGATGAGAGGCACATTTACACTTCAGGGTCATGTTAATCGTCAAATTGCTGCCATTGGACTAACGAGATACTCACTGGATGACAGAGAAACATACGCAATATGCTGAAAAGTTAATGTTTGGGCAGGAATTGTTGGAAATCATATCGTAGGTCGCTTTTTCATTGATGGCAACTTGAATGGAGAATATGGGAGATAAATATTGGGAACTGCTTTAAAATATGTCGTGCCAATTATCTCCTGATTCAGTAAACCCACAAGTTCCTGCCAATACAACATGTTTCAGCTAGATGGAGCACCGCCACATTACGAAATCAATGTCGACATGTACCTGAACCAAATATTTTCAAATCAGTGGATTGGGAGGCCCAGATCGATAGAAATGCCAACACGATCTCCTGATTTGACGCCATTGGACTACTTTTTGTGGGGATATGTCAAAATACTGTATACAATACTAAACCCCAACTCAGATGACCTAAAGAGACGAATCACCTTGCGATTAGATCAGTCATGCCCTGAGATATTGAGTAACGTTAGAAGACCAGATTATCATTTTGCCAAGACGTGAGCGGCGAGCATTTTGAGCATTTCCTACATTGACAAATGGTTTTTTGTTTTTTATATTATTAGAAATAATCATATTACTTATTAGTTTTTTAGTGTAATGTAGCGAATTTGTGAAATAAAATAATTTTTGTAATAAATCTGAAAACACGTAATATTTCCGAAACAGTTGATATTAGGTGTAAGACTTGCACATGACTAAGTCTAGAATTTACTGAAGAATCCAAAAATAAATAATATATCTGGCTTGCATTGAAAATAAGAAAGTCGCTATTGGCGAAGCTTACTCTCACATACAGTGAGAGTAAGCTTCTATCAACCCATTCTGTGATTTCTTGAAGGGCTCTTACTGCCAATATTATTGCATTCTCACGGTTGTCCTCAAGTATGATTATTCCTGAATCATCTGCAAAAAAGCAACTACTCTATCTTTGGATAGTATTGACAAAATACCATCTATATAGATATTATAAAGCAGTGGAGAGCCTTGCCACGTCACATTCCACTTCCATGTGTTAAATCTGATATTTCTTTTAGATGTGAGTTAATAAGATCATTTTGAGGTTCCTTTTATCCCCACATACTTAAGACGTTTAAGTAGGATTGGGTGTCCACTCTGTCGAATGCCTGTAAATCTAGGAATATGCCATTCACCATTTTACCTGACCCAGGTTTCTCAGCATTGACTGAGTTATCCCAGAATGCAAGGATGTTATTTATTCCCAAATTATTCCCTTCCAAAAACTTGATCAATAATTATTTACTGCTTTTCTGTCACCTTGCTTGTTTAGTGGGATTATTAGGCACTTTTTAATACCTCAGGAAAGACTTTAGTACTGAAGTCAGATTAGTTAAGTGTAGTAGTAGTTATTATCAGTAAGTTTTCTATATATTTTTATTATGTTAGAACAAATACATTCATCTCTACCTTTTACTCCATTCTTCAGACTCTGAATTCTTTTATTTAATTCTGTTGCAGTTACCTTGTATAATCTTATCTTTCAGTTTCCTTCCTACGATAATAAAATATTTATTCATTTCATTAGCTTTTTACTATTTATTATTTATTTCTATATTATCTGAGTTTATTATGCAAGCAAGCTATATCAGGAGTGACATTTTACTTTTGGGTCCTTCGCGTTTCTTGCATACGAGACTAAAGTAATATGAATATTTTGTTTTGTTATTAGTTTAGCCACATATTACGAACTGTTTATAATTATTTAAGAGGATTATATTATTATTACCTAGAGTACATTTGCTCATGTTATCCTTTTTCTGATAGAAAGCATCATTCCTATTTTGACAAGTTATAATTTTTGTTAATGTAGAACCGAAATGATGTTTTTCACTTTTCAGATAGTAGAACACAATTTAGCATCACATAAAACAGCACATCGCACATAATTCTTGTATTAGATTAGCAAGTTTTCCATTGTTAACCATTTGTAATACTCGTATTATTATTTTGTACTATATGGCGCATTTAGTTTAATACACAAACTGGATCTTGGTCAGATAATTTGTGTTTTCTAACAACAGTATTAATATTTGAAAATAGCTAACCTTTACATTTACCGAAGAAATGGTCGAAACGTGTTCTTGAATTTGCTGTTATCCGTTTCGGTTTATTAATCATATTAATAAAACCATGGCCTTGAATCATTGTTACTAAGTAATTATTGTTTGCATCATTTTTCGTTGAAAGAAGATCAATATATTCATCCCCTGTGCAGATCTGTCCCCTTGTGTTATCAGCCGGTGGTGTAAGATTACACATGAGTTGCTTATAGAACTTTCCTTTGGGTTGTAAAGTTCCTATACGTTGCAAATATATCTATTTATTTATTATTTTTCCGCCAATTTAATTTAAGCGCTTTAAGTTTTCCTCGTTCATTAGTTGACTACTCAAAAAGTATTCATCTTTCTCATAGGCAATTACAAACATCACATCTGTTTACGTTACTTCATTAAAAATATTACTAAAATGTGGCATGTTGTGGTATATACAAAATGTGATTCAGACATTACAATCACATAAATATTTTTAGTATTGGCTCACAAACCAAAACATGACATTTATTGTTTTATTATTAATTTATATTATCAAAATAAGGCACATTCAAGAGATCTTCACACACTATGACTTCATTAACTTTGTAATCATCAAGAATATTCAATTCCGTTAATGTTATATTGTTTTGATACGTGACTTTACTTGTTAATAGTTATACACTAAATTTAATTTATTTAAATCACCTTCCACTGTAGTTTTTCTTGTACATCAGTCTCTTTTTTGAGAAATATTATTACGTCCCTGCAAAATGTTGCCACATAGTTTTGCTCCATATAATTTCCCTACACTTTTTTAATAAAACCCTTTTGCATGTAGATCATCATTAATAAATATATCTCCCGATCATAGATTAATTAAGGGTTATTCCTTTTAATGCAGAAATCTTCTACATGATGCCTTTTTTGCTTGTATATTACTTAACCATAATTGGTCTAACCTTTCTTTTTTATATAATGCTCTACAATCTGATTGTTGTCAATAGAACTCTTCATAGTTTCCAAGATCTTCTTAACCACCTCAAATGTGTTCTTTTCCATTTGTTTTGGTACGCTATCTATAAAATTGTTTGCTCTCTCGTTTAGCTCCAACTTCAGTTCTAATAATTGGACCCGTTCTTTTACCTTGATATTTTCCTTTTTTTAGGAGTTAGTATCATCCATTCTCCCACCGGATTTTTTTCTGTTCGTCAAAGGCATCATAGATTAATAATTTCTTCTGAATATTTATGAAATTTTTACAACTCAACCTCGCTTTCACAGTACTTGAAGCCTCCAAAAGAATTAATGATTTCCACTCGCTTACCACAATTCTCCTATGGAAGTTGGATAAGCCTCTTATGCACTCTATTGCTTCTGTTGCCTGTTTGTCGCACTAGTTACACTTTTTAGCTGAACTAAATTTATTTGCAACATCCGCCATAACATTACTTCGTAATTAATTTTCATCAGAGTCAATAAACCATTAGCTAATCTTATCTGATAAATTTAAGTAAATCATGTTCGACCAAAAATTGAATTTCAGAAGATTTCAATCGCATATTTAGTAGTTCGTCGGATTGATACAAATTAGTGATTATTTAATAATAAAATATAAACTGGAAATCTAAAATAAAAAGGTAAAGTCGATTTTTTGATAATTTATATAACATAGCGTATTTCGACTAATTGACTTTTTGTATTAGATACTGATTGTGGCAAATACTTTAGGTTAGACATTACAATAGTTTTCTAAATAAATAACAATTACTACAATATTGACAAATTGGAAAGTATTCACTATCAAAAAATTAAGAACAGAAATTATGTTTTTTTAAAAGAAACAATAGTGTTAGTAAATAATTTTTAAATCATTTAAAGTTGGTCTTCTCAATTAAATAGTTGTGTATAATTACCTCACAATTTTGGCAGTTTTTGAAACTTTTCTGCGATCGAATGATAAGTATTAGTGTCAAAAGTAAGTTTATTTTATAGGTATTTTCAATAACTACTAAATGATAGGTTCATCCAGCCGATTGGATAATTAGTTATTGAGTCGATGATAGTTTCTGTCTTTACTAGATGAAAATTAATTTTAAATTTATATAAAAATGAACACGCTTGTGTAATTTTCATTTGAATTTATTTGCTATAGGCCTTTTCATCAGGTGATTGCGCAAGCGCTGCAGCCATTTTGAAATAGCCGTAATTTAAAAGTTTCGTACTGTTTTAGTTAACAATGGCTGGGAATGCAATAATATCTCTGCCAAATAATAAATTACTTGAAGAATTAATTGATGGTGCTTCACTTATTTATAACTCTGTGGAAGCACATAGCTGTGAGCAATTAAAAAGATGGTTAAATTCACGGACGTTCACAGCAAGGAAAAAAAGTGTGCTGGTTGAGAGGTTAGGTATCAATACTTGTATTTACTCTTGTAAAAAATCAGAAAAAATAAATAAAAATCATGATTTCATTCGAATTTGCATGTAAAGCACCTTAATTAATATAAAAATTAACAAATATAACTAATGTCATAATAAAATATTTATAAATCAACATGACATTTAAAAAGGAGTTGAAAATTCTAAGACTAAAATAATGTTCATATATGCAAGCTAAATCAAAATTGTCATTAGTTATATCTTATAATTAATTAAATCGAAGATGTATTCAATAAAAAATAAGTATGTTGAATATAAAATATTAAATATTATTTTCAGGGTAAAAATTGGTATAAGAAATAATATACCTGTCGATCCAAATGTTGATAAAGGATCAGGATTTTGTTCACTTGGACCACTTTCTCAGAAAAATGCAATGAACAAATATAAGTGTCCTTAGTAACATCATCAATAGATTTAAATCCTCTGTCACTTCGGCCACATTTTTTCACCCACGAATCACATTTAGAACATTTTTGACATTTTTAATATGTATTTTTTTGGATGACTTAATTACTTTCTTGCGATATTCCAGGCAAGGCTTTGGAAAGTTTATAAACTAATAGGTATTTGTTTTAAAAGATTTATACCGTGTATCACTTTTGCATACTCCATAACAACACCGCTTTGTTGTACCTTTTCGTACAGACAACATAATTATAGTTTACAGCAAAATTGCTGTATTGAATCCTGACACTTACTACTTTACTTTTATTACTTTTTTAAATCATAAACACATTTATAATAGTATTTATTAATTTAAGTTTTAGTACGTGGGCACTTTAACACGTTTGTTTACAAATAACAGTACGAAAAAAATGGCTGATGCGAACGCATGCGCACTGAAATGAAAGGCCTATTGACAATATTGTTTCACCAGGTTACCGACTTCTTCAGAATACACTATTAAGTAAGAACAAATATTGCAATTGAGGGGTTTAAATGGAATAAATTATGCATGTAATGAGTTTATATAATTCTATTGAGAAGATAAAGTAATGGGGATGAATTGGTTTGGGTTTTATCATTTAGGAGATAGTGTGAATTTTTGTTTTTGTTATTTTCTAATGACTCTAAAAGATAATAATTTTTTACTTTTTTGTTGTAAATGTAATACTTCGAACGTATTCTGAGGTACATGATTTTCATTCAATAAATGGTCGGCAAAGGTTGATTTATTATAATTGTGGCACTCAAAAGCTTTGGTATGTTCGTCCCATCTTGTCATGAATGATCTTCCCATATGACCAAGGTAGAAACTAGGGCAACGACTACATGTCAAATTATAGCGTTGTTATTGTTGTTAATTTTATCTTTATTGTTTCTTATATGTTTTCCTAAGTTGTTATCCGTTTTAAAAGCTGTATGAATGTTCCTATTTAATAAAAATTGGGCTGTTTTTTGAGAGGTAGAATCGATAAATGTGATACTTTGATATAATTTGGGATCGATATTATGGGTAGGAGAATATATTTCATTTAAAACCTTTTTATTTAAATTTTTAGTTAACATGTCGATAATTTGAGGGTTATAACCGTTATTGACAGCAATACATTTTATTCTGTGTAGTTCTGCATCAAAGTGAGTTTATGATAATGGGATGGTAACCAATCTGTACAACATACTATGCTGGTAAGGATGGTGTGAACTATTGTGGATTGTAAGGTTCGTGTGTGAAGGTTTATGATAAATGGAAAAGGTATGTTTATTGTTATGTCTATGAAAGGTTAAGTCAAGAAAATTTAATGTATTGTCAGTCTCAGTTTCCAGGGTAATTGCATCCCTATATATCTTTGTAATAGTTTTAGATATTTAACATTTAGTTCTACTTTGTATTCTGAAGAAGCCAGTAACCTGGTGAAACAATATTGTCAATAGCAAATAAATTCAAGTGAAAATTACACAAGTGTGTTCATTTTAATATAAAGTTATTGAGTGTAAAAATTAGCATTTTGCTATCGCTCATAGTTATTAAGCAAAAAAACGTTAAAACTTTAAAACTAAGCAGAAAGTTACCCACATTTTTACGAGTGTACGAGTTTTTTGAAGTATTTAAGTTTATGTGAAGTTAACAATGCTCTCAGTTTACACCACTTTAATGTTCAGCCATCTGAAAGGAACATATTAATTATCAAATCTTTCAGTACAATCCTTGGTAAATTAATTTTGTTTTTATGTTGTTGTATGTAAATTCAGTTTGAAAGTCTGAATTTTGGTAGTCAGAAAAGTCGCTTACGTTAATTTTACTAGTGCTTATTCTTTTTAAAATGATTTCCACATATTTGTTATTTACAGATTTTATATACACATTTTTTTAATTCTGAACGATAATTGTGGCATATCTGGTTTTTAGGTTTTCAGAGATCTTGTGGAATAACACCTGATAAATTTGAAAGTCTATACTTCAAAAAGTCCAAACGTTTCAAGGTCTAAATACAATGGTATTAAAAACAGGGTCTGATCTAGAACTTGAAACGTTTGGACTTTCTAAAATATGTAGACTTTCAAGTTTATGTGGTGTTATTCCCAAAGAACTGAGAAAAAATAAAAACCTTGATTATATCTTCGTTGTGACTGAAGGATTCAATATCCAAGGAGTCTTCAAGATTTCAAGTGGTTGAACACTATTTTTGAGGCAGTGAGGGCTCACATTTTTGGAAGCAGACTATTTTCGATTATGGTAGATATCATGTTACAAACTTTTGCCCTCATTGAATTAAACAAAAGTATTTTCATGTGGAAAGGCCCAGTCATAAATTTATTAATCATATAAAAACGTTATAAAGTAAAAGTAGAAAAATGAACATAAATGCCCAGCATTATAATATAAAATTGATGGTATGGTACAGAACGAAAGATAAATAAAAATATGAAAAAAAAAGTCTTCAGATCATGAGATTTGAACTTATTACAATCATATAATTCAAAATTTATCAGTGTTGCCAGATCTACCTATTTATCGTGAATTTGTGCATAAATTCACGATTTTTTACATTATTAGTTATTTGATAGTTATTCGACAAAAATAAAGATACTCTAAATTATAAGTTAATGGTGCAACATAATTCTGATTTTAGTTGACACACCATATTTATAATGCTATGAATGTCCAAACTGCAAACTTGCAGAGCCCAATAAACTTTGATTATTATTTAATATAATTTTTCTTCGGTTCTATTTCAATAGCATGACTAGGTAGGATAACTTTAGCGAAAGGCGAAACATTGTAATTTTACATTTAATTTAGTTTGTCATTCACATTAGAGTCAATCCGTTTTATTACTTTCTCTCCAAACAATCTGGCGACACAGTCTCTATTATCTGTTTAGTCTTGACAGTACGGATGTAAAAAATTTTTTTTATTAATATTTTGTTAAATAAATGAATCAATATTATAAACAAATTCTAGCATTCTGCACTGAAGGTCGCCAGTAGCTACTAAACAAAACAAAAATAAAGAACTCGCTTGAGGGGCAGAAAAAAAATGGTACCGAACCGTTTTGTCTTTGTCCATTTATATATAGATTCTGGGTATATCAGATGATACGAAGGATTAGTAATGTTTGGGACTATGTAATTTAACCCTTTCACATACTTTTTGTTTGTATTGTGAAAAACGGTAGGTTTATAATCAATGTTCTGAATATACAAGACGACATCCGCATCTTCCAAATTTCGATTTTTTCTTGTATTAAATCTCCCCTTTTCGCTTCTGTGATTTTTGTTGGAAGACTTCAAAACTCCAATTAATTAATATATTCGAAATCTGTCCCTCATTATATATAGGATGTAAGTTGTTCGAGTGCATATATTTTAGGTGAACTCAGTACACCTCAAAACAAAGAAAAAAACTTTTATACTCTATCTGTATTCGTTAGTAACAAAAATACGCCAAAATTCAAATCAAGTATATTATTACCAATTTCGAAAAGTCGTAATCAAAGCAAAATTTAACAGAAATCGCTTGTGTGAGATAGAAGGAAATACCTAACTGCGAACTCCCGTACATTTTATTGAATAATTAAAATAGTTTTGGGGATCATTACATTAGTTTATTTAAATTAAAAAACAGAAAGGAAAAGAGCTAATTACTTACCTAGGTACATATAATTTACAAATAATTATATAAAAACATTTTAAATGATCCAATTTAACCATAAATTATTTAAAAACACATAATTCATCTTAGATACAGCCTTAGTAATTATTTTCAACTAAAGCTGTACCAAACTGTAAACACTATAAAATAACTCGTGATATACCTTTGATCATGTGTGAAACCACATAATCTGTTTAGTATTTACTTATGAAGCGTCACAAACGTTTTGAAAACTAACTATTTAATGCTTAGTGTAGAAGTGCGTGTGACATTTCTAATCTATTTTTCTTTAAATAAGATATAAGGCTTTTTAATTAATTTTCTCCTAAAATGTTATTCCTCAAAATATTTGCACTCGTACCGTTTACACTCAGCATATTTTTTTATTAATGAGGTTACTAAAAGCACTGGAGTTACTTCTATTGCACCATTATGGAGCATTTTATATCTTGGGACATACGATGTGTGTTCAAAAAATACTCTAAATATATAAATTTCACAAGTTTGGAGAGCCGATTGTCAATTTTTTTTATTATATTGGTATACATGCCCTTGAAGTATGACAATTTTCAGCTGTATTCATTGTTTACTTTGTCTGGGGCAGCCGCTAAGGTTAGACCTCTTTTTATGAGCTCGGCGATTTTCTATTGTTAAAAAATCGATCAAAAATTTGTATTAAGTTTTGCTTAAAAAATGAAATATAGTGTAACAAACTGTGCGAAATGTTAACAAAGGTCTGTAGTGAGTCTACTACGAAAAAAACAAGTGTTTACGAGTGGTATAAGCGTTTCCAAGATGGCCGTGAAGACGTTGAAGATGACGAACGCCCCGGACGCCCCAGCACATCAATAACCAATGAAATCGTGAAAAAAGTGAAAGAACCGACTATGAACGATCACCGAATCGCAATGAGAGAAGTCGCTGATGAAGTTGACATATCTGTTGGCTCATGCCATGACATTTATGCAAACGTTTTGGGTATGAAATCAGTGGAAGCACAATTTGTTACAAAATTGTTGAATTTTGAACAAAAACAGCGACGTATGGAAGTTGCTCAGGAGTCACTAAATGAAGTCAACGTCGACTCAGAGTTGCTCAAAAGAGTAATAACAGGTGACGAAACATGGGTCTACAGATATGACGTCGAAACAATGGCTCAATCATCCCAATGGAGCCTCCTAGCTTTCCAGGACCGAAAATCGCTCGACAAGTGCGGTCGAACGTCAAGGATATGATTACTGTGTTCTTTGATTTTAATAGCATAGTGCATCATGAATTCTTGCCACAAGATCAAACGATCAATAAAGAGTAGAATCTATAAGTTCAACGCCTTTTGCGTGAAGTAGGGCGAAGAAAACGTCCGGATTCGCGGCAAAACAGCTCATGGCTTTTGCATCACGATAATGCACCTGCTCACACATCGTTAATTTTTGGCAAAAAATAACACTGTAATTATGCCCCATCTCTATATTTGCCAGCTATGGCCCCTTGTGACTTTGTCCTGTTTGCAAAAATAAAAAAACGACAACATCGATGTAGATGAATAAATAAATAGTTTTTCAAAAAACGAAAATTCTCGTTTTTGCTTATAGTGTAAAAAGTAAAGATCTGTTCATAATGCCGTCAGTAGAAAAACAGTAGAGAATCAGAAAATCTTTTAAATGAGTATTTATGAATATTGATCGCTGCATTTTTCATAACGAAAAGCTGCAAAACATCCAAAATGAGTGTTTTTAAAAAAATTCATAACTTTGTTGAAATAACAGCTGGTAAAACATTTTTTACATGTCGCTTATTATGACCCATTTTTAATAAATTATGTCCGGTTATAATGATCGACATGATTCTTTACACCTTCGGTAATGTGCGTTGATTGCCGACGACGCGACGTTCGGCACGTGGCTCGTTTTTGTTTTGAATTTCAGTGAGTAATTGACACTTGATGTTTTTCATTGTATGTACTCTGAAAAAAAATGTCATCTCAACGGCGTAAAGCATTTACGACTGAGGAGAAAGGTGCAATAATATGCAGATATAGAAGAAAATGAAGAATCAAACTCATCTCTCGCAAAGGAATTTGGCGTGGGTCATTCGACAATCTCAATGATTTATAAAAACATGAATTGCATTAAACAATCGTTCAATTCAAATGTTTTGAAACCGAAGAGGCTTCGAAAATCGCGACAAGAAAATGCTGATCAAGCATTACTTCAGTGGTTTAAAATCATGAGAAACAGGAATACCTGTCAGCGGTCCTATGCTACAGGAAAAGCAAATGTTTTTGCCGCGCGTTCTGGTATTCTCGACTTTAAACTGTCCTGCAAGCTAGATCAGTCGTTTTAAAGTTCGACGTAACATTGTGGCTGGAAAAATTGTCGGTGAATCTTCGTCTCTTGATCAAAATGCAACAACAAACAGGTTGACATTTGTGTAGCCAAATCTGTGAAGACAATTTTCTAATGATGAGCGAATAACTTTGGATTGGACTGAATTTGTTCTGCGTCAGCTTATATCATCCCAATTAGATCGTCGTCACACATGGCGACGTTTTCGTATACATAATCGCAGATAAAATAGTCGGTAAGATTTCTATCAGGTGATCTTGAATATTGGTGTTCTCCCCAACCGACACATTTTTTTCTATTACATATTTTTCAAGCATAATTCTTCTTCCGAAAATCGCATATAACTGTACTCATTTAATTTATTTGGGTAAAATTAAAGTCCATATATACAATCACCAACGACACCCTCCATAAATTCAGGTAAATACCTGTTTACGAATCGAGTGAGGAATTTTTTCTAGAATTAGAAATTAATTTTCTCAGCAATTTTGCACATACCAGTATGAAAATTTCAATCGTATTGCAAAATCACTAGGTTACAATGCATCTACATTTGTTAGGATGCTACGTTTGTTCTTTTACAACTTTCAATGACAGAATTGTCCACTGCTATTGCATTGCCTAGGGTTCAAGTTCAGAAACATCATCGTTTTGCTTGTTACACTTACCACATATTTTCTTCTCACTAATGAATTTACCGATTTTTTCAGTCTTCTACCTACACTTGTAAATGTAGAATGATGTGGTATTCGGCGATTGAAAAGTCTTCGTTGATATAACAAAGAGCCTTTCTATCCTTCTTTCGAGCAACCTCGCACGTAGTTAGCATAGGGACCTTGTAAATTAGTACAGTTCAATTCATCCTGATTGGATCATTTTTACCGAGCTCATTAAAAAGTATTTCTGATTCTCTTCAACTCTTCTATAGACGGCATTACGATTTCTTCATTACTTTTCATTATATAAGAAAAAAACAAAATAATTCGCATTTTTGCGAGTTTTTATTATTTAAATAGTGTACTTTTACGAGTTTACTGTTAAAATCTTAGCAATTATCCTCTATAAACAGTTTCTGACGTGATGGTATAAGCGAAGTGCTATTGAATTGTACGTCACAAAATGAGTTCAATTTTGCTCTAGAAACTGGTGTATTTATTATAAATTGATCCTTAACAGAGAGTTCAGTGCTATCTTTGTTTTGCAGTTTTTTTAATTCATTATTACATTATATACAAACACTATCTTGATTTCCAATATGAAGCTTATGAAAAAATAACAGCATGGGTCTTGTACAACTTTCGAATTGATACTGCTTGTTAACAACACATATAAAGTGTTTTATAATCTTCATTTGTAAACATATTGTAAGTTTAAAATATATTAATGCGTTCTTTATTTTGCAAACACTTCAAACTGACAACTGAATGCTTTCAGATAACTTCAAATACATTTATCTCAAATTTAACAAATGTAAACTTTCATAATACGTATTATGCAATAAACAGCTGAATTTACAGTTTGTTGTTTTTTATTGCATCTACAATAAATGACTTTCTCAGTTTATAATTTTTGTCAACATCATATAAACAATTTCACATTAGAATTTCATGAGTTAACAGTACTCTCTTTTTACTACAATAATTTTCTACATGAATTTTAAACATATCTAGACTACGGATGTAACAAATGTCCAATTTTCGAAATTCGCCAATAAGAATGCGAATTTTCTCTTCCAATATACTAATACTAATATACAAATGCTAATGAATTTTGATATATATATATATATATATATAATATATATATTGATTTATGAGACAAGTTATAATAAGTTTCTAGGTATTTATTTTTAATATAACAGAAAAATTGTATAATTAAGTTTATGAGTCAAATAAAAACTAAGATTGTAAGGGTTGTCAAAAAAATAATTTGGTCAAGTGCGAGTTGAACTCGTATACCAAGGCTTCCCTTCCACCTTTCAGATTCTAGTATCCGAGTTTCAAACAAGCAGGGAATGAGTGCATTTTCTTAAATTTACCCTTATATCTTTTAAAGGCAGCGTTTTAAATTTATAAAAAATATACACTTTTATTTTCCACACATAGACTTTTTATTTTACCTACTACATGATTTTTTGATTTTTATAAATATATGTATTTAGTTTTCTAATTAACATTAGAGTTCTATTTTACTAATAAACTTTCAGGTAAGCCTTTTATAATCTACTGTCTGAATTTTAGTCTCTGTAGATAAGATAAAGGGGAAAGCAGGTCAAGTTTTAAATAATAAATCTTTTAGACAAATTATTTAAAAATACAAATAAAATATATTTTTCAAACTTCTAGAGAGTGTAGGTTCTAAAGTGGGCATTAAGTCGATGTTTAATATTTTTGTTAATATCTATTAACAAATGATTCAAAATATGATATATTTGTAATTCACATACTTCACATACCTTTTATTTGATATATTACATGACGCGTTTGAAAATTAAATTTTTATTTTCCGTTTAATTCTATAATTTGTCTCCAAAATTAATATTGAGGTTTTCTAGTAATTTTTTTATAAATTTCAAGTGGTGAGCCCCAGTACCCCTAATTATTTTCAAAATTTTGGGTATTTTGATTTCAGAAATAAAGCGAGAAATGCGATTTTTTATATTCTTTTGTTAATATCTTGTAAACAATTAATTTTATACATATGAAAAATATATATTTGTATTCCTCATAATGAGCCCTTTCATTTGATGTATTGCATGATGCGTTAAAAATATTTTTTTATTTTCCGTTTAACTCCATAATTTAGCGACTAAAAGTAATATTAGGGATTTCTTCGTATTTTTCCAGTAAACAAAAAATTTTAGGTTGTAAAGTTTGGGGAATAAAGGGGGAATAGGTATTTTTTATATTTTTGTTAATATTTTTAAAATATATTTATTTTAAAAATATAAAAAATATATATTTGTATTCGTCAAAATGAGCCCTTTGATTTGATATATTACTTGATCTGTTAGAATCAATTGTAATTTTTTATTTTCCATTTAATTCTATAAGTTGCTCCCAAAAATCAATATTAGGGGTTTCTCCTTAATTTTCCAGTAAAGTTGAGGAAAAAGCGCTATACCTCTATTTTTTCAAAATTTTCCAGCTTATGGTTTCGGAGATAAGGGTGGATGGGTAAATTTTTTATATATTTTTTTATTTATTTTAAAAATATGAAAAAAATATATTTGTTTTCGTCGTAATGAGCCGTTTCATTTAATATATAGAAACAATATTAATTTTATATTTTCCATTTAATTCTGTTATTGCCCCCCAAAATTAAAAGTAGAGGTTTCCCCGTATTTTTCCAGTAAACTTCAGGTCAGAACCTATACTTCTATTTTTTTTTCAACTTTACGTTTTAGAGTTTTGGAGATAGGGGGGGGGAATGGGTAAATTTTGGTATATTTTCGTTAATATCTTTTTAAATATATTTTTTTTTAAATATGAAAAAAATATATTTCTGTTCCTCAGAATGAGACCTTTTATTTGATATATTACATGATGCGTTTGAATTTTTTTCAAATTTTTATTTAATTCTATAATTTGCCCCCCAAAATTAATATTAATCATTTCTCTTTATTTTTCCTGTAAAGTTCGAGCAACGTTCTATATTTCCTATTTTTTTCAAAATTTTAGGCTCAGTAGTTTCGGAGATCAGGGGGGGACGGTCGATTTTTTTAGTTTTTCCCCCCAGAAGTACCCCTAAAATCAAATTTTTTTCTTTTACGATATGTACTCCTGATCGGGTCACCAAACTATACATTGATACCAAATTTCAACCCTTCCGTCCAGTAGTTTAGGAGAAATCTGCTGTGATCTGACAGAGGCAGAAATCCTGAGTGATATTATAAGGGTATCCGTATATTGTATATACGGAACCCTAAAAATGAAGTCCACCAATAAAAATGTTATAAAACGAAAACAAAATTTAGTTTTCCTTGGACAACCTTATATAATCCTATATTTTCGAGATATTTCAATCCATTGAACGCAAGACAATACATCGCTTCTAGTCGAGAACCTTTATCGGTTGCCCTCCCCTCAACTGATTTAATCTCCAAGGGATCGTATCATAATTTCTTTGAGAGGTTTTAGTTAACCTACGAATTCCTTGTCCCAGAAATCACAAGGGAACAGCGTTACAAGCAGTACGATTCCCGATTTCGAGTCTCTCGGAACTAGTTTTCCCTGAAACTCGCTTTCCATTGTCAAGTACTAGTGATGTGGCGTTATTAACATAGCTGTTTTTTAACAACTATTATTTACTCGACAATAATAACAACCATTATTCTCCACTAAAAATAACAGATAACAGATATACGTTTATTACTGCTTAGCGCTAATCGAACAATAAACAGTCCTAACCTCAACTGCCTTTTTGAATAGCCATCACAGATCGGCCGAAAACTAAAGAACTGAAAAAGCAATTATTTTGTTTCGACTTTCGACAGATAAAGCACATAGCAGTGGTTTTCATACTCAACGTTTCTGTTCGTGGTTGTCGTTGTGGTACTGAACGAGAGGAACGGCCCAGCAGAAAAGGATTATTGAAAAATTTAAGGGTAGTTTGTTTGTATTATTATTATACTGGTTTATGTTCTTGAAAAAAAAAATATTTATATTATTTCTACAATATTAACATATAGTGAATTAGTTCTTTACATTAATACTTAGTATTTATTACAATACATAAATCATTTTTAGTTTTTCTTGAAAAATAACACCACAATCCAAATAAAAAGTTCTGTATTGAAAGAAAAACCAGACGTTTTAAAGTTGATTCTGAGTTCGAATGTAAGAGTTTGGTATAATTTAGGTATGGGATCGGGGTCACTGGGGTTATATTTCTATATACTTTATCAGTAGATAACCTACTTTATGACGTGAATTTTCCAGTTTTTGAGAAAAGCCTCTTGCAAGACAATGGTTTAATAACAGTGCCACAAAATCCCTTCAATTTGGATAGTCATATTCATTATTATAATTGAGAATAACGCCAGAAATAAATATATGATATTTCCATTACAACACTACCAAGTATTACGCATAAAAAATAAAACCTCAGATGATTGCTTACTGCATTTCAATTTTGGTTCTGAACTTCTAGTTTAATATTAATCTCAAAAATACAACACTGGAGGAATAAGGAGTGTTACAAATATATTCTAATATATTCTACAGGGTGTTCCTAAATTGGAGGTACAAACGAAAAGGGGAGATTCCTTGAATAGTTTTAGCAAGAAAAAGTCCCATAAACATGGGTCCGCAAACGTTTCGTTTTCAAGATACAGACTGTTAAAGTTTCAATATTTTTCAAGTTTTTTTCTTAGTATCTGCACTTCACAAGATATTCAAATGAAATTTGGCATAGATATTACAATTAAGAGTTTACACCTTGTGACATGCCAATTTCGATTGCAAATCTACAGGGTGATATTTTTTCGGGAACACTGTCCACTGTTGTCCTTCAGAACTTTTTTTTGGTGAGCCACTGGTACTTTCAAAAATTGTAAAGAAAAGCTTTGTTGTTATAACAAACTTTATGTTCTCTTGTAGTTTTGTCGTATCTACTACCGGTTTCGAGAAAAAAATTTTGAATGATTCTCTTGAAATCCTCAGAAAATTCCGAATTGTCATAGAAATCTAGTTACATACCTAGTAGGCTGTGGTGAATGAATAAATTTATTGTTAGTTTTGACACATCAAATTAAACTCCGGTGTTTTGAAAATTAAAGATGGTTGCACTTTAATATCAAAACATGCCGAATTTTACGAATTCCGAAATGGCTGACATGCATTTCATGTATGGTCTTGCAAATAGAAGAAAATCCAGGAACCAGTACAAGAAAAATTAGTGTTACCTTAAATACAAGTCATCAAGTTGTTTGGCGGATCTTGCGGGATTCTTTGCTCTATCCTTATCACATTCAGAGGGTGCAGGCGCTCTTGCCTCGAGATTGTCATCCAAGAATTATTTTTTGTCAGTGGTACCTCAACAGACTATTGAACAATCCTCATTTTGATTGCCAAATCCTATTCACTGATGAAGCCTGTTTCTCAAGGACTTCAATCATAAATTTTCATAATGAACACATATGGGCTGAGGAGAATCCACATGAAATTGCAGAAGCTTATTTTTAAGAGGAATTTTCTTCTTGCCAGGGCGACTTACTGGTCAATCATACAGACTTTTCTTAGAGAACGATTTGACCGTATTATTGGATGATATACCTCTTATGATGCGACGTGAAATGTGGTTCATGCACGACAGTGCTCCTGCTCATTTTTCACTTTTGGCTAGGGAGTATTTGAAAGAAAATTATGTAAACAGGTGGATTGGACGAGGTGGACATCAGCCATGGCCCGCCAGATCCCCAGATTTAAATAGTTTAGATTTCTTTCTATGGGGCCATCTGAAATCTCTAGTGTACATAACGCCAGTGAATACCGTAGACGAACTGAGAAATCGTATAAAAGGCGTGTTTGATACAATTAGGAATACTCCAGGAGTGTTTGAAAGAGTTCGATCGTCTATGAGAAGAAGAACAGAAGCTTGTATAAGGGTTGGGGGAGGACATTTTCAACTATTGCTGTAGTTTAGTTCCTTTGTTGTTATTTAGTTTTTTTATTATGATTAATTTTTGAGTTGTACGTTTCTTGCAGTAATACATTTTTTTTGATGATTATACCAGTTTATCGAATCTTTAAGAATCATTTGCTAGTTTAATAATTCAATATTTTTTTCTCAAAATCGGTAGTAGATACGACAAAACTACAAGAGAACATAAAGTTTGCTATAACAACAAAGCTTTTCTTTACAATTTTTGAAAGTACCAGTGGCTCACCAAAAAAAAGTTCTGAAGGACAACAGTGGACAGTGTTCCCGAAAAAATATCACCCTGTAGATTTACAATCGAAATTGGAATGTCACAAGGTGTAAACTCTTAATTGTAATATCTATGTCAAATTTCATTTGAATATCTTGTGAAGTGCAGATACTACGAGAAAAAAACTTGAAAAAACTTGAAACTTTTTCACTCTGTATCTTGAAAACGAAATGTTTGCGGACCCATGTTTATGGAACTTTTTCTTCCTAAAACTATTCAAGGAATCTCCCCTTTTCGTTTAAACCTCCAATTTAGGAACCCCCTGTATATCGTACTAAATGCGAAGATCTCTATCATATTAGTACCCACTATGAATTTTGTATATTTTAATTTCATTCCAAGAGATGGCGACAGCAATTTTGACAGTAAAATATATAATTGTTATCTGTTATTTTCAGTTGTTGTAGGCAAATAGCAATAACAATAGCAACTGTTATTTAAATATAGCAGTTTTGCTCATCTCTATCAAACTAATAATAAATAATAATCCGAATGCGATTATTAGAAAACACTCGAATATTCGCTAATGCGAATGTTAATGAGAATATATGTTACATCCCTAATTTGGACATAGTTTTAAAAGTGTGATAATATCTATTAAACATATATTGTATTTGTTTACTTAATAGATATTACATATTGAGGTTACGTCAAGGTTGGTTGGTTTGTGGCCTTCGCCGATAAGCATTTAGCCAGCCTGGAGTTAGAAGAGGTGCATCATTAAATGCGTCTGGGATAAACCCATCCTCCTCTATATTAGGAATTTCAAAAAAAAAAAATTAAAAAAAAACCTATTCTTCTGGGACAGCCACTCCTGGTCTTTCCCTTCTTCCTCTTATTTAGTGTCCATATATTACTAGTTCACTTATAAACTATTTTCACTTCTTGAGCGTCTCTCACTTCTAAAAGCGTCTATCATATACAGTTTTATTCATGTGCGGAACCTTTTGAGAAATCTATATATAAATAGGCAAAGACAAAACGATTAGGTACCATTTTCTCCTGTGTCTCTCAACCGATTTTCTTCATTTTTGTTTTCTTTAGTAGCTACTGACCACCTTCAGTGCAGAATGCTAATATTAATTTATAATATTGGTTCATTCATTAAATAAAATATAATAAAAATTCATTATTTACATCCATAATGTCAATGCCAAACAACTGAATGTACCGCCGTCGTCAGACTCAAAACATTGAGTAATTATATATAGAGGGACGAATGCTGTTATATACTTAGAGCATGTCAGAACTGGCATGCAAGCGATGTTATTGTTTAGTGGTAAAGTCATCGTTATATATTATAATTATACAGGGTGATTACAGATATGTTAGAAATCATTTTTTCGTGGGTGGCACATAAGCAGTTGCATATATAGGGTGTTTAAAATATAGAGTAGAGTGAAATTATAGCTAATAAAATAATTATTGAAAGAAGCCCATTAGCGTCTGAATTTACAGGGTTCTTGGAATAGAAGGTGCAGTAGAATTACAGTTATACAGGGTGGTGCAAAAAATATTATACAGAGATGCATATACAGGCTGGCGGAAATGGAAATGCAACATTTCGTAACCCATAAGCAGTTGTATATATAGGGAAGATGAAATATAGGGTGAGATGAATTATAGATATACAGGATGATGATAAAAAAATGATAGAAAAGGAAATGATTTATAGAGTAGCCCACGAAGAGGTCCATATATCTGATGATTGAAATACAAGTCGGAGTAGAATTATAGTTACAGAAGATAATTAAAAAATTCATAAACAAAAAGAGTAAATACGGTGGCTCATAGGCAGTAGCATATACAGAATGGTTTACCGGGTGGTTCAAAAATGTTAAAAAATATTATGCGTGGTCCATAAGCAGTTGCATATACAGGGTGGTGGAAATATAGAATGAGATGGAATTATTATAATGAGGATTTTACTAAATGTTAGATAATTGAGTGCAATTATAGCTATACCGGGAGGTTAGAAAAAATAAATATGTAAGGTAGCCCATTAGCGGTTGAATTGTTGTCATACTCGTATAAAATTAAGAATTTGAACACAAATAAAGTCCTATGAATTATATCTGAAAAAAAACTTGAATTTCGTTACTTATTTGTAGAAGCGGGATGTAAGACCGACATCTAGGATTTTCGAGGAAACTATCACACAGTGGTTCCGAATCTGGATCCGTTCCGTGTAATTGCTGTTCTCCCTAACTTCTAACTTCTTTAATCCTATTTTTAAACTAACTTGCTGTTACACTTGTGGCTGTCCCGTCATCCTCACCGGAAGTCTCCCACAAAACCGACATTACGTCAATATGATATATACTTAATATTCAAATTTGAGAGCAACACTCCTCGAGAAATTTCGCTTTTATGGTGTTTGCCAAATAGAGGATTACCGCCAACACAGTTAAAAATTTAGAACAGCGGGTATTAGAAAACAATGTTAACTCATTTGATAGACAAAACATATTAATATTTTTGTTTACACACAAATCAATCAAATTAAGCAAAAAATTAGACCATCCGATTGATCAGTAGAGATAAAAAAATTCGGTCGACTAATCAAGATAGTGTTCTTATCTAATATAATGCTGACAAATTAAAAAAAAGTCACTGAACTCTGTTAGCAACACTATTGAAAATCCTAAAATGGTTATTGGTGATGTTCTAGAGAACTACTTAAATAAATGATGAATTAATAAAAATAGTGAAAAACTAAAGTTGTTTCTCAATGCTGAAACATGTAAACTATAAAGATAATTAAAAATATGTCCCAAAATATAAAAGGCTCCATAATGGTGCGATGGAAGTAACTTCAGTCGCTTTTAGTAATCTCAATAATAAATAGTTATGCTGGGTGTAAACGGTACGATTACAAATATTTTGAGGAATAACAGTTCGAATGAAAATAAGTCAAAAAACATTTTAGGTTGTTATAAGAAGAAATTATTACGAATTTCACGCTCACTTTTACAACCATCAACAAATAATTTCGTATTCAAAATGTTTGTAAAGCGTCATAAGTAAATACTAAACTTATTATATGGCTTCATTAATCACATTAACAAGGACAAACCACTTTATTAAATTTAAGTAGACCCAAACATGGCCTATATTTTCGGTCATGTTCGATGCAGTTTTTGTTCAAAATATATACTCTGGATTTTATTTATTATGTAAGTAGGTAATTGTCTCTAGCAAAACTATATGAATTTAATCATTAATATGTTTTTGAATAGAGTTTAAATTGGATCATTTAAAGTTATTTTTAACCGACTTCCAAAAAGGGGGAGGTTATAAATTCGTCGCGCATTTTTTCGCTTTTTTTTTGTATGTATGTTACCTGATTTCTTCTCCTGTGGTGCACCGTTTTGAATGAATATGGTCTTTTTTTAATAGAGTATATATCCGGATTGGTGAAACTTCAAATTTTGGAAAAGAATTCTATTGGTAAAGTGATAAAATTTGTGAATGAACACATGCGTGTATGGAAATCGACCAATATCCCTAATATTTTAGTCGATTTTTCGATAACTCCTCATAGATGTGTATGGTTTTTTAAAGTTTAATCTATTAAGGAAGATCCTTAGGTGATCTCATATACTTTTCCGCGACGTGCAACTTGCAGTTTTGCAGAAAATCGCCGAAAATTCCAAAATTCTTATCAAAAATTTCATCGAACTGACATAACGAACATTTCCTCATAAATATTTTAATTCCAACGTACTAGTGCGGTAATTTTAGGCAATGGAAGTTTTAATTGAGAATTTGAAAATTTTCTATGTATGTACATCTCAAGCATATAGGTAGTAAAGCATAGTATTTGCGGCTGGTTAAATCAATGAGTACCAAGCTCGTTTTGTTAATATACCAGGCAAATACCTATTTAAATGCAAATTTTTTCAATTTGCGAAGACGGTGCTTTTGGTTGTCACATTCTCCCGGTCTAATAGAAAATTCAGTGACAACACATGTCAAACTTTAAACAGCTATTTGGTACGTTTATAGACAGGGTGTTTAGTTATAGCAAACAAAATCACAAAGTAAAGTGATAGAAGGAGTTGCATTTATATGAAGATTGAAATATAGGACGGACTAGTGGTCCGTAGGCAGCCGTATATACAGGATGGTTGGAATATAAGGTGGACTGGACGTTTGGTGGTATAAAAATGTTGGAAAAAATGTGAAATTAAAATTATATAGGGTGATTAAAAAACTGTTATATGATGTGGACATAAGCAAATCATATACAGGATGGTTGAAATATATGCTGCAGTTGAATTATATTTATACAGTGTGATTAAAAAATTATTTCTTTTATAGCCCATAAGAAGTTGCATAGAGTGTGGAGAGGAATTAATGTTACAACGGACGATAATATAAAATGTAAAAAATGAACTAATTTATTGCCTAGCGCACAAGGAGTTATACAGTGATGGGCAAATGTGTGGAACCAAGCAAATATCTCTGGAATTATTAGAGATATCAAAATGAGATTTGGAAGGTGGATACTGCAGTAGATTGCCTATTTGTTTCCAAATTTTTTTACAATTTTGAACTTCCTGTTTTACCGGAAGTAATGTCGATTTTAAAATTTCCAAATAAACACCCTGTATGGTATTTTAGTTTCTAATGAATCATTTTATTGCGAATACAAAAATATCGGGTTTGATATTGTTTACCTCAATACCTACCGAGATATTAACAGAAAAGTAATTAAGGGAAGGAAACATCTAATACCCATTAAAGAAATACATAATCATAATTATTAACCAAATCTAAGTGATTTTCAAAACATTGAAACTTAATTTAACTAAACTTAATGTATTAGATGTTCAAACTGAGCACCGTTTACTTCTTGACAATAAGCAAGTCGGTTTTTAAATTCTCTAGTAACATTAGCTATTACTTCTGGTGTAATTCTCTGGATGTCTTGAGTTATTCTTGCAGCTAATTCTTGCAAATTATTTGGTCTATCAACATAAACCTTAGACTTTAAGTAACCCCACAGAAAATGGTCTAGTGGATTAAGGTCGGGATTTCGTGCAGACCATTCATAAGTACCCCTTCTTCCAATCCATCTGTGATGAAACGTCCTATCTAAATCATCTCGAACAATGCGAGTGTAATGGGGTGGTGCTCCATCCTGCTGAAACCAGATAGTATTTGGTAATTGGCCATTTATCTCCAATGCCAGAATAATTTGTGTCTCCAAGAGCTGTAACTACCTATCTCCGTTTAAAGTTTCTTGTAGGAAGAAGGGTCCCACGATTCTGTTGTTATAAATGCCTACCCAAACGTTCAATTTTTGGGGAGTTGTGTATGAGCCTCTTGTACCCAATTAAGATTACTTTGCGACCAGTAGCGGCAGTTATGTCGATTAACCGCACCATTTAAACAAAATGTAGCCTCGTCTGAAAACACCACATTTCTTATAAAATTATTACCACGGTTACAAATATCCATCATCGTTTCACAAAATTGCAAACGTCTGTCGAAATCGTCTTCGGAGAGTTCCTGAACGAGGCGAATTTTGTATGGATGCTATTTTTCTCGCCTTAATATCCCTCCTATTGAACAACGGCTAATTCCATGCATATTGGCGAGGTCGGTAGTGAATAAGTGAGGATTTTCTTCCAAAGATATAGCAACATTTTGAGCTACACCTTCATTACTTGCACTTTTTAACCGTCCACTTTTTGGTAAATTGCTAACTGTTCCACTTGTTTCGTACCTTCGCAAAGTGTTCGTCACTACTGAACGGGACATTTGTGTATTCGGTTGAACAATGTTGACCATGTCACAAACTTCTTGATGCGTCCTTTTCCTCTCCCCATACCCAATCATCATTAATATTTCTATTCTTTCTTTTTCACTTAATTCGGCCATTTTACGATCAAATTAAAACAAATACGTTCAAATAAAAAAAAATAATAACTTATTTTGACAACTACTGTCACTTCTGAAATGAATTTTATGGACTACTAAACTTGATTCAGATTTAATTTGCGTCTGATTTAAACAAACGCACATGTATTCGACTATGGAACAAGCACTGCTGTTGGCTGTGACGGTATAATGCCATCGATTGGCCAATAGAAATAAAATTCCTAACCGAGCGGTTTGTTTATATCGGGCGTAAATGAAATCTGAACCGAGTTTAACTACCATCGAATTTTTCATTTCCTTAGTTACTTTTCTGTTAATATCTCGGTAGGTATTGAAGTAAACAATATCAAACCCGATATTTTTGTATTCCCAATAAAATGTTTCATCAGAAACTAAAATACTATACAGGGTGTTTCATTCAAAATTTTTTAAAATCGACATTACTTCCGGTAAAACAGGAAGTTCAAAAACAAATAGGCAATCTACTGCAGTATCCACTTCCAAATTTTATTTTGATATCTCTAATAATTCCAGAGATAATGGAAAAGCTGTGGAACCTTTGGTGTGTCACAAATGTAAAAACACAGTTTTGCACCCTAACACCAAACCTTTATTTTAAACACTTAACGCCGCTTCAGCAACTCTAAGTTGTCATCTTCAAGGAGTAAACCCAAACTGCCTTAGGCTAGGCGCAAATTGAGACGCGTATAGCGCGTGTGACATGACACAGCACAGCGCGAACTTTTGTAACCTATAGTATTGAATGGAACAGCGCAAATTGGCAACAAAGTGTCGCGAGGCACGACACGCGTCTACTGTCAGTCGCGTCGCGCTGTAGTTGAGACACAGTTTCTCGCGTCGCGCGTGTAAACAAATTCTCAAGTGTTTTGAAAAATGGTAAGATCAGACGTTAATAGAGGTGGTAAGATATCAAAAACGGTGTTACAATACAAAATATACTAATTATATAAAGACAAAATTGAAATATAAAATTTATTCGTTCGTGAATCATATATTTTCTGACACAATTGGCTATGAACCTCGTCTCAATATGCGGTCAACCACGCGACGTGTGTGACACGTGCTGGTCGCGCCAGTCGTGTCATGTCACCTCACACGCGCTATACGCATCTCAATTTGCGCCTTGCCTAATCATGTACCCATGTTGACAGTGAGACATCGCCGAGCACGTTTAGCGTATGCTAACGCACATTATTCACTGACGAATCCCTCTTCAACCTTGTTTAGCGTCATCATAGAGAACGTTTTCCAAAGAATTTTTTTCTTCCAATTGTTGCCTACGGTGGTGGGTCCGTCATGGTCTGGGGCGGTGTTTCGCGAGATTGGAGACCACCTCTGATGAGTCTGATTATTGTGATATTAGCCCGGGAGATCTCCATCACGCTGGAATCCGCTTTGAAAAAAACCTAATTTTTTTTTAAGCCTATTTTAACTACAAACGATACTAATATATGTAGAAAAGTTAATTTTTTTGTAGTTTTATTAGTTACTGAGAAAACTTCATTGATGGTGTTTAAACTAAGAAATATTAGTAATACTACGCTGAATGGTTTTGGAATAAGTTCTAAATTGATTGTAGTTTATTGTGGTAACAACAAAATATTACTTTGTTTTATATTCTTTTAGAGTATAGCAGGATTGCTACAATAACGAGATTATTTTCAAAAATTTGTATATTTTTTTAAAGCCAATTTTGTCTACAAACGATACTAATATGTGTAGTATAGTTCTTTTTTTTGTCGTTTTGTTAGTTACTGAGAAAACTTAATTGATAGTGTTTAAACTAAGAAATATTAGTCATAATATGCTGAATATGTTTCTGAATAAGTTCTAAATTGTTTGTAGTTTATTGTAGTAACAAGAAAATATTACTTTATTTATATTTTTTAAAGTATAGCAAGGATGCTACAGTAACGAAATTTTAAATCATAAAATAACACTTATTCCAAAACTTCAAACGATATAGTTGATTGTGACCTGTTTAAAATGCAAAAAATGTAGCTAATCTATTTTTACCTGTGATAGCGACACATCTTAAACCATTAATTAATAATGGAATACAAGGACTGCAGCAATCGGTACTCAAATATCTAGAATTACATGTACGGCGATGCCATACTTGTAACACTAGAAATGATCTTAACTTTCAACCTGGCAATCATCTATGGATTGATATTGAAGTTTTATTCTCGAGTTTGTGTAATAAAAATAACATTGAGAAGGATTCGAATACTGACTTTTCCTTATTACAAATCCCCGTTAAATTCGAGGTATTAAATAATACGTATATTTTGGTTGGTGCCATAGAACATATTTCTCTTGAAGTCACTGGTCATTTTCGACCGTACTTCCGTAGAACAAACAGCAAATGGGAACTTCATGATGGAATATCCACGAGCTCCAAAAAGAAAGTAGTACCTGAAAAAGACTTAGTAAAAAAAGAAGAATACATATTTTATTTTATGTAATAAAATAATTCCGAATATTATAATTAACTGTAAAAGTGATATAACTTAAAACTATTATTTGTTATTCTTTTATAATTACAACCAACAATAAATCTGTCTTTTATTATCGAGTCGTTATATTTCACTTAAATATTATGGTAATCAATTATAAAACTAAGATATTTACTATAAAAAAAAAGGATTTTCAGAGTAGTTTTATAGTAATTATCAACCGATAACTTTATGTGAACAAGCAAGACAATCGTTTCGGGAAATTTCTAACACTTACAGAAAATTTTGAATATTTGTAATACTAAAAATTTGTAAAGCTAGTAATCACATTAATGCATCTATCATTACTGCGGGTAAGTATCCGATTAAAATAGTTTTCCAATAGTGAAGATTAACAAACATTCTAAAAAATACCTTGTAATTAGCGCTTGTGCGACAAGAAGTACAAATTGTAAACAATTAATGTTACTTTAATAAAAATCAAAGAAGTTTGTTGCGGAAATACTACAATTGAAATAGAATTGACTTATTTGCCAAAAAATAATTAAGTATCTCCATAGAAAGTGACACTATTTGTATAGATATATTTTTTATTCTTAAACTACAAATGATATAAAATCTGAGGCTCATAATTGTCTTATTGTATCGTTTTATTGAACACATGATTTTATTTCTTTTATTACTGATAAGAGTTCCACAATCACTACAAACATCTAACTTCCGCCACAATCAACTATATCGTTTGTAGTTTTGGAATGTGTTATTTTATGATTTAAAATTTCGTTATTGTAGCATCTTTGCTATACTTTAAATAATTTGGTCAAGTGCGAGTTGAACTCGCATACTAAGGGTTCCGTTTCACCTTCAAGATTCTAATATTCCAGTTTCAGACAAGCAGGGAATAAGTGCATTTTCTTATATTTACCCTTATACCTTTTAAAGGAAGCGTTTTAAATTTATAAAAAATATACACTTTCATTTTCCCCACATAGACTTTTTATTTTATCTGCTTCAGGATTCGCTTGATTTTTATCGGAATACATATGTATTTAATTTTCTAATTTGGCCCCCAAATTAACATTAGAGTTTTATTTTACTAATAAACTTTCAAAGAAATTTTTTATAATCTACTGTCTGAGTTTTGAGGGTCTGTGGATTGGAAGATAAAGGGCAAAATAGGGCAAGTTTTAAATTATAAATTATTAAATCTGTTATTCAAATTATTCAAAAATACAAATAAAATATATTTTTCAAAATTTAAATAGTGTAGTTTCTAAAGTGGGAATTAAGTCGATGTTTAATATTTTTGTTAATATCTTTTCAACAAATGATTTAAAAATATGATATATTTGTAATTCACATAATGAGCCTTTTATCTGATATATTACATGATGCTTTTGAAAATTGAATCTTTATTTTCCATTAAATTGTATAATTTGTCCCTAAAATTACTATGGGGGTTTTCTAATAATTTATTTTCCGTTCTATTCTATTATTTGGGGGCCAAATAATAGAATTAGGGATTTTTTCTTATTTTTCAAATAAACAAAAAAAATTAGGTTTTATAGTTTGGGGAATAACGGGAGAATGGGTAATTTTTTAAAAATATTTTTTTAATATATTTTAAAATATTCATTAAAAAAATTAAAAAAATATATTTGTATTTGTCATAATGGCCCTGTAATTTGATATATTACATAACCCGTTAGAAACAATTATAATTTTTTATTTTCCATTTAATTCTATAATTTGCCCCCCAAAATCAATTTTAGGGGTTTCTCTTTATTTTTCCAGTAAAGTTCAGATGAGGGGCTATACTTCAATTTTTTTCAAAATTTTACAGCTTATGTTTTCGGAGATAAGGGGGGGGAATGGGTATTTTTTTAAATATTTTTGTTAATATCTTTTAATTCATTTATTTTAAAAATATGAAAAAAATATATTTGTTTTCGTCGTAATGAGCCCTTTCATTTGATATATAACATGATGGGTTAGAAACAATTTTAATTTTATATTTTATATTTAATTCTGTAATTTGCCCCCCAAAATTACAAGTAGAGGTTTCTCCTTATTTTTCCAGTAAACTTCAGGTCAGAACATATAAATTAATTTTTTTTCAAAACTTTACGTTTTAGAGTTTCGGAGATAAGGGGGTGAAATGGGTAAATTTTGGTATATTTTCGTTAATATCTTTTAAATTATTATTTTTTTAAATATGAAAAAAATATATTTGTGTTCCTCAGAATGAGACCTTTCATTTGATATATTACATGATGCGTTTGAATTTTTTTTATTTTTAAATTTTTATTTAATTCTATAATTTGCTCCTAAAATTATTATTAATCCTTTCTCCTTATTTTTCCTGTAAAGTTCGGGCAACGTTCTATATTTCCTATTTTTTTCAAAATTTTAGGCTCAGTAGTTTCGGAGATCAGGGGGGGAACGGTTGATTTTTTTAGTTTTTCCCCCCAGAAATACCCCTAAAATCAAATTTTTTTCTTTTACGATATATACTCCTGATCGGGTCTCCAAATTATACATTGTTACCAAATTTCAACCTCTTCCGTCCAGTAGTTTAGGAGAAAATGGCTGTGATGTGACAGAGGCAGAAATCCTGAGTGATATTATAAGGGTATCCGTATATTGCATATACGGAACCCTAAAAATGAACTATACTACATATATTAGTATCGTTTGCAGACAAAATAGGCTTTAAAAAAATATACATTTTTTTTAACAATCTCGTTAGTGTAGCAATCCTGCTATACTTTAAAAGAATATAAAACAAACTTATTCCAAAACCATTCAGCGTATTATTACTAATATTTCTTAGTTTAAACACCATCAATGAAGTTTTCTCAGTAAAAAATCGATTGTGGAAGCCGTTACTTTGTGATAGTCAATCATGATGATGAAATGCAACTATTACTTTGTTTATATCACTAACACATTATTCACTAAAACATGTGACTAGTTTCGATGCCTAGCGCATCATTTTCAAACATATATAAACAATGAAAAAACCCATCTAACAAACCTTAAATATATGTTTGAAAATGATGCGCTAGGCATCGAAACTAGTCACATGTTTTAGTGAATAAATGTGTTAGTGATAGTAAACAAAGTAATTAGTTTCATTTCATCATCATGATTGACTATCACAAAGTAACGGCTTCACAATCGATTTTTTGAAGAGTGCTAGTATAGCAACCCAAGCCAACCAGTTTTATAAATTAATGAAAAAGAGACCGACCTGCAGTCGAAACTTATGGTTCAATCAACAGTGCCTACAGCTTCAATTAACCCCAAAGTTTATTTCTCTAAGGACAAATTCAAAGTCAGCGACCTCCATCAAAGTTATCAAAGCAGCCCAAGTCACCTGGCTGAAAGAAGAAAATAGGTTCCTGTTCAGCAAACGTGCGGTCATCATTCATTACATTAAGGTATTGTACTCATAACTTGCTTATAAACTTCACCCTGTTGAGTTTGAAATTTTATTTGATAGTATAAAAAGTAGAATCAGTACATTTATCCATAACAAATTCCTCACACAATCTAAAAAACTGAAAGATTTAGCCAAAAATAATTGTTCAACCAGAAGTAATTTTGAAAACGAACACGTTAAAGTTAAATTTAGCAATAGAGTAATTAATTATTCAAACGTAGATTTTTCCACCCAAGAGCTTAGTTTTTTATATAAAGGTCCAAAATACTCACCAAACTTAAGAAATAACACCAAGACAGAAATTGCTATCGCAGAAATAGAAGATGCTCTACGAAACTGTGTAAATATTAATTCCACAAAACTCAAGATAGCCAATACTTTACAGTCAGATAAATCAGTCACAAATAATTCAGATTACCACATTTTTAAAAACCGTTCAAAATAAAATTAAAACTAATAATTTAACACTTACAAAAGCAGACAAATCAAATGCCATAGTAATAATTCCGAGACAAGAATACCAGACCAATATGAGTTCATTTATTGATTCAGATTTAACAGAAATAAAAACAGATCCTACAAAAAGTTTGCAGCAAAAAATTAGACATTTCATAAATAATGCATCATCAACTCTAATTCAAAATTATGAGAAATACAAATTAATTAATAAAAATCCCTCCACTCCAAAATTATATGGCCTTGTTAAAAATCATAAACAGGGAGCACCGATTCGACCAGTTGTTTCTCACACAAATAGCCCAACTAGATCTTTAGCGTCCAAACTTAATAAAGAGTTTAGGAAACTAACAAATTTTTCTCCACAATATACTATAAAAAATTCGCTGGAACTTTCAACATCAATCAATAAACTGAACATAGTAAAAACGGGATTTGTAGTATCTTTCGATGTCAGCAACATGTTCCCTAATATTCCCACAAATGAGTGCTTCCCATTAATTTCAAACTTATTAAATAACTGCTCAATAAATCCTAACTTACGTAAAGAAATAGAATCAGCTTTCCAATTATGCCTTTCTCAAAATTATTGCCAATTCAATAACAAATTTTATGTTCAAAATATCGGTTTGGCAATGGGCAATGGGCCACTCAGTCCCTTGCTCGCAGACATTTTCATGTCAAATTTAGAAAATGATATAATGAGTTCCTCTTTAGGGAAAAAGCATATATTTTTCTGGTACAGATACGCAGACGACATCCTAGCTTATTTTACAGGAACACTTAGGTAATTAGATACTTTTCTCAGTTTTATTAATAAGTTACATCCCAACATATCATTTACAATAGAAATAGAACAGGATTGCAAAATTAACTTTTTAGATCTTACTCTCACTCGGAATAATTCATCAATAAGTTTTAACATATATATAAAACAAACATTTACTGACACCACAATTCACGGGTCTTCATTTAGTCCGCTAAACCATAAATTATCCGCATACAAAAATATGATTCATAGAGCCTTTTCTATCCCATTATCAAAAGATTTAAAACAAGAATTAGATACTATTATTATAATAGCCAAAAATAACGACATCAATCCTAATTTAATTATGAAACTAATCTCCCGAAAAGAGCTTCAACTAGCATATCGAAGCATCTATCCCTTTGTCAAAAATACAGATCCTACAAAGTACATTTCATTAACTTATTTTGGAAACGTGAGTAACAAAATCGCTAGAATTCTATCATCCCAGGATATCATAGTTAGCTTCAAATCACAATTCAAGTTATCAAATTTATTATTTAACGCCAAGGACAAAGTTAGTATTTACAACAGGTCAGGAGTTTATAAGCTGATATGTTCGGACTGTAATAGCTTCTATGTGGGAATGACAACTAGAAATTTTGCTAACAGGTACCTAGAACACTATAGATCTTTTAGACTACATTAAACTGATTCAACCTTTTCTAACCATGTAATTCAAACAGGGCACACTTTTCCCACAGTAGAAAACACAAAAATTTTGCATTTCAGTAATAATTATTTTAAAACATCTTTCTTAGAACAAATTAAAATTTACCTCTCTCACAATAAATTCCCAGATTTGCTGCTTAATGATCAGCTTAACTTTGTAAAAACACCCCTGTTCGAATTACTACGTTAGGACGGGTATTCCCGGTGATAATCTTGGAATATCAGGTAGTTGTATAATACCTTTATATCCGTTTAGTTTTATATTCATTATGTTATTGACCACGACCGGCTAACCATCATGTCGATGTATTTGGTCATTAGTTTTGTATTTAAGGTTTGTTAGATGGGTTTTTTCATTGTTTATATATGTTTGAAAATGATGCGCTAGGCATCGAAACTAGTCACATGTTTTAGTGAATAAATGTGTTAGTGATAGTAAACAAAGTAATTGGTTTCATTTCATTTTCTCAGTAACTAATAAAAATACAAAAAAATTATTTTTACTACATATATTAGTATCGTTTGTAGTTAAAATAGGCTTAAAAAAATTAGTTTTTTTTCAAGGCGGGTTCCAGCGTGATGGAGCTGCCCGAGAGCCCTCATCAAAAAAAATTCTGATTAATAACAGTCTAAAATTTTTTGAGTGGGTTAATTAATTTCGGCGAGACGCACAACTTTTTCCTCTTCGAAAATTTTTGAAACAGGTTTTGTACAAGTCAAGATGTTGAGTGAATTTTTTTTATTAATATCAGTTAGTTTTTAGTTTAGCCTTTTAATAATTTGATAAAAAAAGGGAAAACACTTTGTTCTTCACCCCCGATGGTATGACCGCTCTGTCCCCGCTCTAAACATGTCAATTTAACGTGAGCAAAATATTTACTAATAACACGCTAATTTTTTCACTATTACTTGGTAATTATTATAACAATCGAACGGCATCTTTGTCCTACAAGTTAAATGGAATGTTTTCCTAGTTCTACGCGCGAGACATGTCAGTTTTATGTTCTTGCCGAAATCATTAATAACAACCTAATATGGCTTTTGTTGTTTAGGGACAATGTATGTGATAAGATTTTACAACTTTTCTACAAAAAAGCTATGTATTGATAAAAAAATGAATAAAAAATGTAGATATATTATGAACAGACGTTCTATTTATTATTTCGTTGTTTAAATCCACAAGCATACACAGGCGCACACATTCACACAAGAAGCGTAAATCCGATCGGACAACCTCCACGTGGTACGCTTTGGATAATCCTGATGAAGACGGTAGTTTCTTGTTTAAAATTTTTTGCATTCATTAAAAAAGAATCCAAAATTTTTCATTTTTTTTTGTTTTCCTGATAATTTTGAATGAAAATGCATTTTGGTAAAGATTATAATCATTTAAAGTCAAAATCGTGATCCTTTAATTTTGTTCATACTTAACTGTAAAAGGCATACTTAATATTACTGGTTTTCTCGATATTCCCTATTTAGCATCCGATGATACCAAAAGCCCCTAAAGGTCCTTTTTTCTTGATTTTTCAAATTAATGTAAAGAATTTTTTAAACCGTAGCTGATTTTTGTAGGAGGTTTATTCAAGATTTCAAAATCTTCCTTAATTTTCTTATGCGATCAGCTGTTGCTGAGATATTGATGGTTAAAACAAATAATTTGGTCAAGTGCGAGTTGGACTCGCATACTTAGGGTTCCGTACCACCTTCAAGATTCTAATATTCCAGTTTCAGATAAGCAGGGAATGAGTGCATTTTCTTATATTTACCCTTATATCTTTTAAAGGAAGCGTTTTAAATTTATAAAAAATATACACTTTCATTTTCCACAAATAGACTTTTTATTTTATCTGCTTCAGGATTCGCTTGATTTTTATAAGAATACATATGTATTTAATTTTCTAATTTGGCCCCCAAAAATTAACATTAGAGTTTTATTTTACTAATAAACTTTCAGAGAAATCTTTTATAATCTACTGTCTGAGTTTTGAGGGTCTGTGGATTGTAAGATAAAGGGCAAAATAGGGCAACTTTTAAATTATAAATTATTAAATCTGTTATTCAAATTATTAAAAAAAGCAAATAAAATATATTTTTCAAAATTTAAATAGTGTAGTTTCTAAAGTGGGAATTAAGTCGATGTTTAATATTTTTGTTAATATCTTTTCAACAAATGGTTTAAAAATATGATATATTTGTAATTCATATAATGAGACTTTTATCTGATATATTACAGGATGCTTTTGAAAATTGAATCTTTATTTTCCATTAAATTGTATAATTTGTCCCTAAAATTACTATGGGGGTTTTCTAATAATTTATTTTCCGTTTGGCCGCCAAATAATAGAATTAGTGATTTTTTCATATTTTTCAAATAAACAAAAAAATTTAGGTCTTATAGTTTGGGGAATAACGGGGGTAATGAGTTATTTTAAAAAATATTTTTTTAATATATTTTAAAATATTGATTTAAAAAATAATAAAAAAATATATTTGTATTCATCATAATGGCCCTGTGATTTGATATATTACATGACCCGTTAGAAACAATTATAATTTTTTATTTTCCATTAAATTCTATAATTTGCCCCCCAAAATGAATATTAGGGGTTTCTCCTTATTTTTTCAGTAAAGTTCAGGTGAGGGGCTATACTTCAATTTTTTTCAAAATTTTTCAGCTTATGTTTTCGGAGATAAGGGGCGGAGGGTAATTTTTTTTCTATTTTTCTTAATATCTTTTAATTAATTTTATTTAAAAATATGAAAAAAATATATTTCTTTTCGTCATAATGAGCCCTTTCATTTGATATATAACATGATGGGTTAGAAACAATTTTAAGTTTATATTTCCCATTTAATTCTGTAATTTACCCCCCCAAATTTAGAAGTAGAGGTTTCTCCTTATTTTTTCAGTAAACTTCAGCTCAGAACCTATAAATCTATTTTTTTTCAAAACTTTACGTTTTATAGTTTCGGAGATAAGAGGGGGGAATGGGTAAATTTTGGTATATTTTTGTTAATATCTTTTTAAATATTTTTTTAATATGAATAAAATATATTTGTGTTCCTCAGAATGAGACATTTATTTGATATATTGCATGATGCGTTTGAAAATTTTTTCATTTTTAAATTTTATTTATTTCTATAAGTTGCCCCCCAAAATTAATATTAATCGTTTCTCCTTACTTTTCCTGTAAAGTTCGGGCAACGTTCTATATTTCCTTTTTTTTTTCAAAATCTTAGGCTCAGTAGTTTCGGAGATCAGGGGGGGGACGGTCGATTTTTTTAGTTTTTCCCCCCAGAAGTACCCCTAAAATCAAAATTTTTTCTTTTACGATATGTACTCCTGATCGGGTCACCAAACTATACTTTGATACAAAATTTCAACCTCTTCCGTCAGTAGTTTAGGAGAAAATTGCTGTGATGTGACAGTGGCAGAAATCCTGAGTGATATTATAAGGGTATCCGTATATTGTATATACGGAACCCTAAAAAACCTCTTTCCATTCAAAGTTGGATATCTCAGCGAGAAGTGGTCGTACTGAACGTTTCGAAAAAGCAAATTAAAGTTGAATGAACAACTTTTCCGAACCATATAGAGGTTGAGTTAAAAAAATTTCAAGTTCGTATTAAAAAAAATGTCGCTTGAAAAAATTTTCATCATAAGACCTCAAACTAGAAACTTCAATTTTTAAAATGTACTCCAGTACGACCATTTTCAAGGGAAATACAGCCACTTGAAAAAGGTGAAAAAACTTTTTTTTGCCCTTTAATTCTTTCCACTAGTATATTATTTGTAAATGTAATGTACCGAGGAAAGTAATTAGATTTTACCTATTGTTCTTTAATTTACAGAAACAAATGTAATGGTTCCCAAAACAATTCTAATTATTCAATAATAAAATGTAGGGATGGTCGCATTTAGGTATTTCCTTCTGTCTCACACAACCGATTTGTGTTAAATTCTGCTTATATTAATAATTTTTTCCAAATTGTCAATAATTTACTTAACAAATATATACAGGGCTTTCATTTCAAAACTAGCCACCCAAATTAACGAAAAATATTTTTATAAGAAAAAGAGAAAAAAAAAACACGTTAATTTATATTTACAGGGGACCCATTTTATCGGTCACCCTGCAATTTCAAACCCTAAGCGGGGGTGAATATCACTTATACAAGTTTAAATACCAAGGGGTATCATGTGATACCTTTTTTTAAAGGTCTCTTTTTACCAACCATTTGACACGTTATTTTTTAAAATCAGATTATTCTTACAGAGTAATGACCTAGAAACCATAAAAATTTTTGAATTGTAATTAAAAAATGAGTGAGTGAGTATAAATACCGAGATATCCAATTGAAAAACAATCCTTAAATGTTTTTGCAAACGATATTTGCGACTGTAAATGTAAACAGTTTATTATTAGTAGTGGTTTTGTTTTATACTGACCATCAAATTTCGACAATGGTTTATTCTTTACAAGAAAGAATTGATATAATATTTATTTATGGGGACATTCCCATAAAAATATTGGGCATCGGTATGTGTTGGATTTAATACTCTCTTCGAGGTGTCATTCCTTTGTACGCAAGACATATATATATATATATATATATATATATATATATATAATATATTGTTTCTGGTTAGGGAACCTTGATCAGTTGCGCTTCCCACAATAGAATGTCCTCTCGAACACTTCTTTATGTATTTGATACATTTCGTTAAATTTGAAGACGCGAGATGTAAGACCGAAAATCCTAGATTTCGGTCTTACATCTCGCGTCTTCAAATTTAAGGAAGTGTTGGATTTAGTTCATAAATTTCAAGAAACTGGAAGTGTATGCAATAAAATTGTTAAGAATCGTAGAGTATTAACTGAAGCTCCACAGATTGAGATTTTAGGTCATTTTACCATGGGTCTTCAAACATCAATACCAAAAGTCTCCAAGTTAACCTATATTTCCGTCGGCTCTGTGCATTAAACGTTAGGCCTAAATAATTTTTTCCCTACAAAATACAGCTTTGACAACAGCTTGAATAGTGGAGGAATGTGACAGGATTACACCAGAGATGCTTGAAAAAGTACGGGAGGAATTCGAACTGCGACTTTATCATTGTCTTCCCAACAATGGCGGACATTTTGAACATACAACTTAAGTACAAGGTAATTCTAACCCTAATACAATATTAATAATGTAAATACAATGTAAATAATAATTATTTTAATTTGAAAGTTTAAAATGGCATTACTCTGTAAAAATGATTGGCAAAAGAGACATTTAAAAAGAGGTATCACATGATACCCCTTTGTATTTAAACTTTTAGAAGTACGTATAAAATGTGTCCCTCCGTGTTTTTTTAACTTGTTCTATTAAAGATATTTTAAAAGTTATTTTGGGTGGATAGTTTTGAAATGGAAGCCCTGTTTAGATAGAGCACAAGAGTTCTTCTTTAATTTGGTGTGTACTAACTCCACCTAAAATAAATGCACTCAACAACTTACATTCTATATATGAGGAGCGATAACTATCGAATATACTAATTAATTGGAGGTTTGAAGTGTTTAAATGTTGGAAATCTGAGTATAAATCTGCATCAACAGTCACATGTCTCTTCTGCAACAAAAATCACAAAAGCGAAGACTGCAGATCTAATACAAAAGAATTCACAATTTGGAAGATGCCGCCCTGTAAATTCGGAACATCTATACTATTATAAAATTGTAAGTTTGTCTGTCTGTTTGTTTGTTTGTTTGTTTGTTCGGGCATCACGTAAGAACTACTTAACTGATTTTGCTGAATCTTTTTTTGTTTGACTTACAATCTGGTAGACATTTTATCTCTCTAAATTGACAGAAACGGTAGATATAGCGAAAATTGGTTCCAGAGTACGCACAAAATATTAGATACTGGCTTAACTTTTATTCAAAATTCGGAATGTGCAAATGTAACATGTTTCGATTTAACAAAAATCAACAAATATCAAGCGTAATTTTACAGGGTGTTCTGAATATAGGAAACTTAGAGCGGAGTAGAATTACATGAATTTAAATAATCTAAAAAAAGTTATATTTGGTATCCTATAAGCAGCTGGATATATACGATGTGGTGGAAATAAGGGGGAGTGGAATTAGTTATACGGGGTGATCCAAAAAAATTATATTGAGTGGGCCATAAACAGTTCCATATACCAAGTGGTTGAAAAAGGGTAGGATATTTATAAAGTGAATAAAAAAACTTAAAAAAATGTCTTAGGTAAGCAGTTAGCATCTTTGAATTATGTTCATAAGATTCTATAGTTATGAAATGGATTAAAGAAATGTTAGAAGCAGTTGCTTATACAGTGTGTTTGAAATATAAGATGGAGTGGAATTATAGTTTATGTTGCGGTTAAAAACTTGTTTTATATCCATAAGTCGTTACATATATAGGATGGTTGAAATATGTAGCGGGGTATAATTACAGCTATACAGGTGAGTTTACAACTATTTTAAAGTAATGATATGATCTACAAGCTGTTCCATTTACCGGATGGTTGAAATACAGGGTGGGATAGGATTCTAAGGATACAAGGTTCATACAAAAATGTTATATTTGGTGGCAAATAAGTAGTTGCATATAAAACGTTGTTGAAATATACGGTGGCTTACAGTTATAATTATACAGGGTGGTTACAAAATGCTGGAAAAATTTTGTTATATAGCACTTTCATATATAGAGTACCTGAAGTATGGTGCACAGTAAAGTTATAGTTATACAGTGTCTTTCAAACAAGGTTAGAAAAAGTTGTAAATGAAAGGTGGTTTAAATGAAGTGTGGAGAGCAATTATACTTTAATAAATCTTGAAAAAATATAGTGAAAAAATGTGAAATAGCGTAGTTAATAATAAATTGCAAAGATAGGATAGTTGAAACATAGGGTGAAGAAGTGTTATGATAATTATTTAAAAAATGTTATATTAGTTGACCAATAAGCAGTAGCGTATACAGGGTAGTTATAATACATACAAGGTAATTCAAAAACATGTTTGGCATTGATGGATTTATAGTTATACAGGGTGGTAGAAAAAATGTTATACTGGGTGGCCGATAAGTAGTTGCAAATACAAGGTGATAGAGTACTTTGTTTGTTTGATGCTTTTTTAATCTCTCTGCTTCATTTGTTGGTAAATTATCTAAACTTTTCGGAAGAGAAAAACCCCAATGAACAGACAAAATAATTAATAAACACCAAATAATGAAGTAAATAAAAATAAATTATAAGTTTGAAACTACAGTTAATTTTTGCTTCTGTCGGCAGTCATCAATGGCTGCCTGTTTTTCTATTCTTTTATAATTAATTTGTTGGTGAAATCCAGGGTTAGTTGGGCAAGTGGCCCCTAACATGGCTAGTGTTAAAACTCTTTAAAATTCACGTCACTTTTATGCGGTCTCAATAAATGTGAACTGCTGGTACGTGACGTATATTTCAACATTCGCCGAATGAATTAAACAACCCATTTCCCTAAAAATCCAATCAACTTGACTCTTATGACTTGTTGTATAGACATTCTTGGACACATGGATGACCATTTGCAATGAAGGTGTAATGAACGACTCAAATTCAAACGAGTTTTTTAATCCTTTCCGTACTGCAGCAGTCGGCTCAATTCTAAAGGCAAATTGAATTTGCAGGCATGACGGGAGATATTTGTCCACGGCGTACCCTAAATGACATTCCTGATACTAATAATGAAACGGCATTGTGTTAATGCGTTAGGGATCACTAATTGTTTGTATATTGTCAATTTGCATGTGATGAATTTTACGGGCAGCTAACTGCTCCGGAGCCGGACGAAAAATTCCACAATCCAATAAAAGAATAATTGTTTGGTACATGAATATTTATTTGACTGACTCTATGAATACATAAAGCGACTTAATGAAAAGGGTTAAAACTCAATTATCGCCCAAACTTATGTCGGTTCTGCGAAGATTACTAATAAATCCTCCTGTCAAAACTTCATTATTTGTAAGATTTATTTACAATAGTATTTCTTGTGGGATGATTTGGTATCAACAACAACACAATTAACGTCTACGGCGAATAATAATGAGAAAGGCCCTGGAGAATTTTGACGACAAAATCTTAGATACCCCGACGACATGATATTGATTACAAAAGATGAAATGTCTATAATCCTTAAATTAGTTGTGAGAGAAAGCCATACTTTGAAGCTCGACAATGTTGATGATGGTTATTGAATGGAAACTGCGAACCAATAGTCAAGAGATGACTGGCTAGAACAGCAATGTCAATCTCTGGTGTTGTTGATAATTTTGTCTGGTTCTGAGCCCTGGATAATCAAGTCCACCGATAGAAAAACCAGTAAACGCCTTTCAGATGTGACGTTGAAGGAAGATCTTTCGTATACCCTGAACTATTTATCTGGATACTTTGGATACATCACTCGGCTGAAATATGACAACCTGGAACGACTTATAATCCAGGGTAAAGTTGATCAAATTAAATAAATAGCGGGTAGAGTAGATTTATAGTCAAATATGTTGGATAATTTTTTTGTAAGGCAGAACATGAGCTGTTGCATATCTGCAATATCTGAAACATGGATCGAAGTAAAATTATTGTTCCTACAGTGTGATTAGAAGTATTTAAAAAATTATTTGGTTGCCCCTAAGCAGATGCACATACAGGGTGGTTGAAATATTTTCTAGAGTAAAATTATGGTTATAGAGTGTGGTTCAAAAATAAGTTGTAATGTTTGACAAATTGGCAGCTGTGTATACAGGATGGTTTTAATGTAAATGGAAGTAGAGTTAGTTGCAGTTTGGATGAGGGTTTAAATAAAAGTTTGGTGTTAGGGTGTGTTTTTATATTTGTGACTCACGAACGGTTCTACATCATTTCCATTAGGATGAATAAAAAAAAGTTAAATAAATTCTTATATAGGGTAGACCATAAACAGTTGCATTCTACTATATGGAATATCTGAAATATGGGTAGAAGCAAGGCTATAGTTTTAGAGTGTGTATCACAAGGTCAGAAAAAGTTCATATAAAGGTTAATAAATATATAGAGTAAAGAGAAATTTTGCTTTAAAAGGTGGTTAAAAAAATATCAGAAATAATTTTTATACAGGATACACCATAAGGAGTTGCATAGCTGAAATATAGAGTAGAGAAACGTTATAGTCAGGTGTTCGTAAAATTATGACACATCAGCATATTCAGGATGGTTGCAATACATGGTGAAGTAGAGTTACAGTTATTCAAGGTGATTCAAAAAATTTCTAATAAAATAGTTATATAGGGTGGCCCATAAGTACTTGCAGTTTGGGTGAAATATATTCGGGATTGGTTGATTTATGGTTAAGTAGGAGTGGTTCAAACAAGTTAGTTTTTTTACATAGGATAACCCATATGTTTCATAAGTTATTTCTTTTTGCGAAAGTTTGAACAGTCCGTACGCGGGTGAAACCGCGGGTAACGGCTAGTATAATATAAACATATCGTCTTTGACAAAGAAATTCTCTATTAGCAGAAGGCATGGAAAGGGTTAAATGTAGAACACATTATTCCTAGAATTTACATAGCTCCAAAAAATTATTCCTCCTTAGTATTATCTGATGTACCCATAATCCGTATAAAGGAATGAATTTGCGCTTCACACAAATTCCACCGGAAAATTTTAATTTACATTGAGAAAGATTTTAATACCATTGACAGCAGAATAAGACTTTGAGACATTTATTCCCAAGAAAACCATAAGACCACGATATTATTGGAACTTTATTAATGTTTGAAAATCCTACTACAGAGAGAATAAAAATTTTTGAATTTAAATGAAAGCACAATAGCAAATCTAAACTGTATTTTTTGAGCGAAGCTCTGCAAACTGAATTTGTTCAATTATTATTAACTTCAATTTATATTTTGAACAAAAACATTAATTATTTTGACTGCTCATTGGGTTTTTTCTCCTCAAATTTTTTTTTCTGCAACAGATAAGTATTTAAAAATTGTATATGCAAAATAAAAGCCATATTTTTTAGAAAAAAAAAAAAAAACCAACTAATTAACACTAAACGATTGACAACGACTCCAGACTCGGAGTTGAAACGTCTCCAAACACAGATAAGTATAACACAGTATACAATACATTACTTATATACACAGGAATACTGGTTGATCATTTTGTAGACATCTCCTTCTCTCAGAATAACTGTGAGGAAGAATTTCTGTACAGACAGCCAGTAATCCGGACAACTTTACGAAATTGCCTTACTACACTTTGTTCTACATATAGAATTTTTAAATACTTATCTGTTGCAGGAAAAAATTTGGAGGAGAGAAAACCCAATGAACAGACAAAATAATTCAAGACCTCCTCAACAATCTCTTCGAAACTACTTACCAAAATTTATATTGAGATATTCACTTATTTTCCGGTAACCTTTGGGGAAGATACTATATTCCCTATTTTTAGGGTTCCGTGTATACAATATACGGATACCCTTAAAATACCACTCCGGATATCTGCCCCTAACACATCACAGCCATTTTCTCCTAAACTACTGGACGGAAGAGGTTGAAATTTGGTATCAATGTATAGTTTGGTGACCCGATCAGGAGTACATATCGCAAAAGAAGAAATTTTGTGTTTAGGGGTACTTCTGGGGGGAAAACTACTGAGCTTAAAATTTTGAAAAAAATAGGAAATATAGTACGTTGCCCAAACTTTACATAAAATAAGGAGAAATCATTAATATTAATTTTGGGGGGCAAATTATAGAGTTAAATGAAAATTTAGCAAATTAAAAATTTTTAAAACGCATCATGTAATACATCAAATGAAAGGTCTCATTTTGATGTACACAAATATATTTTTTTCATTTTTAAAAAAATAATAATTTAAAAGATATTAACGAAAATATACCAAAATTTACCCATCCCTCTTATCTCCGAAACTATAAATCGTAAAGTTTTGAAAAAAATTAGAGGTATAGAGTCTGACCTGAAGTTTACTGGAAAAATATGGGAAAACCTCTACTTTTAATTTTGGGTGGCAAATTACATAATTAAATGGAAAATATAAAATTACAATTATTTCTAACGCATCATGTTATATATCAAATGAAAGGGCTCATTATGGCGAAAACTATTTTTTTTCATATTTTTTAAATAAATAAATTAAAAGATATTAACAAAAATATAAAATATTTTAAACATCCCCCCCTTATCTCCGAAACCATAAGCTGTAAAATTTTGAAAAAAAAACAGGGATATAGCCCCTCACCTGAACTTTACTGGATAAGTAAGGAGAAACCCCTAATATTAATTTTGGGGGAAAAATTATAGCATTAAATGGAAAATAAAAAATTAAACTTGTTTCTAACGGATCATGTAATATATCAAATCACACGGCTCATTATGACTAATACAGATATTTTTAAATTTTTTTAAAATATATTTTTTAAATATATTTAAAAAAATATATCTTTAATATTAATATTGGGGGCCAAATTATAAAATTAAACGGAAAATAAAAAATATTTTTTAACGCATCATGCAATATATCAAAAGAATTTTTCATATTTTTAAAATTAATTGTTTACAATTAATTAACATAAAGATATAAAAAATTCTCATTTCTCCCTTTATTTCCGAAACCATACTACCTAAAATTTAGAAAGTAATTATGGATACTGGGGCTCACTTGAAATTTATAAGAAAAATTATTAGAAAACTTCCATTGTAATTTTAGAGACAAATTATACAATTAAATTGAAAATAAAAATTCAATTTTCAAACGCATCATGTAATATATCAAATGAAAGGCTCATTATGTGAACTACAAATATATCATATTTTAAAATTATTTGTTTAAAAGATGTTAGCAAAAATATTAAACATCGACTTAATTCCCATTTTAGAAACTACACCATTTAAATTTTGAGAAATATATTTTAATTGTATTTTTAAAAAAATTGAATAACAGATTTAATAATTTATAATTTAAAAATTGACCTATTTTGCCCTTTATCTTCCAATCTGCAGAGCCTCAAAATTCAGACAGTAGATCATAAAAGGCTTCCCTGAAAGTTTATTAGTACAATAAAACTCTAATGTTAATTTTTGGGGGCCAAATTAGAAAACTAAATACATATGTATTTTTATAAAAATCAAGGGAATCTTAAAGGTGGTACGGAACCTTTAGTAGGCGAGTCCAACTCGCACTTAACCAAATTATTTTAAATTAAGCTCAGTAGTTTCGGAGATAAGTAGAGATGATTATGTTTGTTAAAATTTCCCCTAAAAATACACCTCAAATAAGAATAACTTCTACCAAAATAATAAAAGTTGACGTGAGAATTTTATTGACCCCCTTCCATTAAATGAGATTTGGTAAGATTTTGCCGGACCCTACCACCCACTGGAAGTTCACGTAATTAATAACAGCCTCATGGGCTAATGATGCGTTCGCACTTGTATATTTCTTATAGTGGGACTTTTATTAAGCAATTATTTTAAATTGTTTATATCAATTGATACGCTTACCAGATCTTTCGTTCGTAATTTGTTTGCATTAGACATGTAGTATTCCTTAGAGAACACCCCATCTAATTTCTACTTCAGTCCGACTCGAAAATTATTGATGTCAAGATAATCTAGAGATATCAAAGTATTTGAAAATCGCAAAATTATAATTAATCATGATGATTTATTGAACGACAGCCAAATACCCTGAATAAATAAATAAATAGTACGTTTACATCAGAAAATAAAAAAGCTTTATCTTTTAGAAATGCTCGAAATCAATAAAAAGAGCGGCAGTCATTTGAGACTGAACGATGGAAGCGATATCTTCTTACAAAATATACTTTCCGTCTCTTATTATTTCCTGTCTTTGTTTCTATTTTCTTGTTTTATCATTAGTAATGGTTATAAATTTCATAATTAAAATAATTGTCACTATTTTGACTCAAGTTTTAATCCTAATGTGTACTTTAATTCTTAATAAGAATTTCTATAAGTGCCAAATAAAATTTGTTATATTATCAAGTTGAATCTCGTATCCGATGAATTGTAAATGCGGCAAATTTAACTTTTCACCTTTTGTAATGCTGCGCAGACGTGTTCGGCATGTTAAAAAGGCGGGAATATGAAAGTTTCGCACTCTTTTCACAAATATGCATATTGAACTAGTGTCATTACCCTTATTATCATTGAAATGAAACGAAATATTAATTTAAGGGTTAAGGGGCTTTCAACTAAAGCACATAACTGTATTAAGTTGCAATCGTGGTTAAAGTGTTAATTTCATCTACAAGGAGAAAATGAAGCTGATCTATATGACGGGTTAGGACAAAAATGATACTCATATTAGGTTTAAAATAATTAATATATTGATAATTAATAAAAAAATAGCCGCAGTCATTTGAGACTGAACGATGGAAGCGAAAGTTTCTTACGAATTAGGTATACTTTCCGTCTCTTGTTATCTCATGTCTCTGTTTCTATTGCCTTGTGTTATCATTAGTAATGGTTATACATTTCAGGAGAATTAAAATAATTCTCATTATTTTGTTATGACTCAAGTATTAATCCTAATCTGTAATTTAATTCTTAACAAAATTTCTGTAAGTGCCAAATAAAATTTGTTGAATTAATAAATTGCAAGTTGACGCTCGTATTCGATGAATTGTAAATGCGGCAAATTAATTTTTTCAACCTTTGTAATGCGCAGACGTTTTGGGCATGTTAAAAAGGCGGGAATATGAAAGTTTCGGACTGTTCACAAATATGCATAAGTAGTTTCATTACCCTTATTATCAATGAAATTAAATAAAACATTAATTTGTGGGGCTTTATTTGTATATTTTTCAAAGTTAATTTATAAGATTTTCACGAAATCGATACAAAAAATTGTATGCAATATTACTACAGGCCAGGGGCGGACAAAGGCCTAGCCAACCTAGGCACGTGCCTAGGGCCCGTAATTTTTGGGACCCGAAAATTAGGTTTTTATGTTTTATAATTAATTTTAATTTAACAGAAAAAATGTGACATTCATAATTATTGCTGAAAAGTATCCAAATTATGTCAAATGGTTGATGTGTGTAAATAGGATCGAGCCTTTACTATGGACGTTTTTAAAGTCGAACAGCTATTTCAAATCAGTGTCTCCTAAATGTGTTGCATCTTATGTGAGTTGTGATTGAAAATTGTGCAATTAAGGCTAAAGAACCCAGACTTGATTGCAAATAGATTGTTTTGGATTCTTATTTAATACTTTCTGGAATTTCTTAAAATCCGATAATTAAATAGACCTGCATACTAAATGCTCTAAAACCAAACTACCAAACGCAAAGAATATGTCAACTAGGCCCGGAATTACGTTGTTGCCTAGGGCCCGCTTTAGCCTTAGTCCGCCACTGCTAAAGGCTATACAGTTGCTACAAAGAAAATATAAAATTCAGTATATAAATATTTAATTAAACTCAATTTGCATCCATATGTCTGGTAACGGTTTGCAAATGATTTTGAAAAGATTAACACTCGTTTTATTTAATATTACCTCTTTTAGCAAGTTGTTGTCTTAAAAACACATACACATAAACACATATATGTATCTTTACTTACATAATCAATTACTTGCAATCGACCATCACTTAGTTCACATCTCTAACTCATAAATCACATTTAGCACATTTTAAACAATATTTTAAACTATTTATTCTTTTCGTTGATCTTAATAGGCAATCGACGAGATTCGATACAAGGCTTTGGAAAACTAATAAAGTCAAATAAATTCTCCAAAAATGATTTATTGTACGTATGGCTCCAACAAATTAATACTTTTTTCTCCATTCTTTATTGATGAAATGTTATACCTGTTAATTAACATCGTTATAATGATAGTTCACTTTAAGTTTATAACTATTAAAACATTACTACTAATCAGGGGCGGATTCAGGATTTTCATTTGGGGGGGCTTGGCCTCGTTTGGGGGACTTGACGTCATTGAAGGTGGATTTTGCCACAATAAACACTAAAAAAGCATACCACACAGATGATTAGAGGGGGGGGGCTTCAGCGCCTAAGCCCTCTCTCTGGATGGATCCGCTAATGCTACTAATAGTAAATAAACACCCGTATAAAATTTGGTATAAACTGTCCGAAAAATTGACGGACGTTGTCGCATGCGCATAATTTTTTTTTCAATTATGTAAAGGTCTATTTATCAAAATGTTTATGAAATTAATACCGTTCTTTCTGACAAATTTCAAGTCCGTAATTTAATATATCGCAAAGAGAGAATTGGAGTTTTTATTAGAAAAGCAAATTTTGTGCAGGTTTTCTATATTAATTGGATGTTATATTAGTTTATTTCCTAAATATTATTGATATTCTATAAAAAAATAAACTCATAAAGTATTTTACCTGATCTCTGTTTTTTACACAGTGAACTGAATTGTATGGGTATTTCAAGATCAAGGTAGTGCGTGGTGTCGGTGTCGGAGTCGGTGTCGAAACAAACGAAATTTCAAGTTATCCAATTCATTGCCTTGCTCATCTATTTTCATATGTGTAAATGTGGGCACCCGATTAGAAGGTTTCGCTTCAAAAATAAAAATTTAGGGATATATTCTCTTTTCGATCATAAAACTTTATATTTGTTTAATCAAGTATATCACATATGACTAGTTTTTTTCTTTTGTTTTAGTACTAATGAAACTCGAGGACTTCGATGTCGGTGAGAGCGACACTTTATATAGAGTTCAAATAACCATCGAAACAGGTAATTTTCATTATTGTATTTATTTCATATTAAATTCAATACTTTTCTAGTGTAGTGAAAAGTTGTAGAGAATTGGAAAACCTTTAAAATGAGAGTTTATAAGTCGTGATAGGGATATTTTCCGCCGAGAAAAGTTATAAAAATCGAGTAAAATTGACTTATTTTGTAAAATTCATACCTTTGATAAATGAGAAACTAAGAGATTAATCTTCTGCAAGTTGGTAGCTTATGATGTTACGATTAACTATTCTCAAGATGAGTAATGTGAAATAAATAGATTTTCCAGAATTGCAATTTAAACAATTTAAATGGACATCTTGTAAACTGTACCATATTAACAAGGCTACTTTACAGGCATATTACTTGGATCTTTTGAAAGTCCGTAAAATGAATTCTAATAAGTCTATATTAGATTTTCGTGGCAATCCCGTAAAGGCGGTTTACATCGCTTGTGAATATTGCACTATACCCACAAGTATGTAACAAGTAGGGAGCGAAGTAATGTCGTCGAAAGTCAAGCTATTTGAGGGAAATATTCCTACATTCAGCTTATTCTTTATGGTGCACGTCTGGTTACTCGCTATTAGCGGTCAAGATTATTTAAATGTAGTATGTTTTGAATGCCTTATTTTTACAGTAATGAATAAATCTCATTTTATATGAAGACGCGGGATGTAAGACCGACATCTAGGATTTTGGAGAGAATCAGTACACAAAGGTTCCGAATCTGGAGCCGTTCCGTGTAATTGCTATTCTCTCTCAACTCCTAGGACAGAATGTCACGATAAAATTTTTTCAGGTTACTTCACCTGTCAGAGATATTGAATACTCTCTTCGAGGTGCCATTCCTGAAAACAAATTATCGTGACATTCTGTCCTAGGAGTTGAGAGAGAACAGCAATTACACGGAACGGCTCCAGATTCCGAACCTCTGTGTACTGATTCTCTCGAAAATCCTAGATGTCCGTCTTACATCTCGCGTCTTCAAATTTAACGAAATGCATCAAATGCATAAAGAAGTGTTCGATAGGACATTCAATTGTGAGAAGCGCAACTGATGAAGGTTCCCTTACCAGAAACAATATATATTATATTTATATATAATATATATTGTCTGGCGTACAAAGGAATGACACCTCAAAAAGAGTACTCATTTTATATTTTAAAATGTGTGTGTCTAATTCAAAATTTGTCTTTCTATAATCTACTCGTTTAATAAATTACTGTTAATATTTTGACAGCTAATTGTTTTGCTGATTGCTGATGAAATACTAGGTAGGTATTAACAAATAACGTAGATATGTAGGATTCTAGAAGTTTTTTTCTATGAAAATACAGTTTTATTCAATTGATGCATACTTGGGTAAATATTTTGTAACTTTTTTTTATCGAATCAAGAATTATAAACTTTTGTTTATTAAATGAATCGAATTATGATATTTTAAAAATAATTACACACAGGGTGGGACATGGATTAGTTTAATATTTTTTAAAATAAATTAAAAAATGAATAAGACATACTTAAAAAACAATTTATTACCGAGATAGCTAATAAATAGGATTTTTTTTTTAAATAACATCATTTAAATGACCTCCGTTGCGACTTCTTGTTACACTCTAAACGAGAACGGAAATTTTCGAGTACCCGTCTGCATAAATACCGAGAAATCGCTGACATTTCTTCCCTGCTCCTTACCTTCAATTGAAATAATGAAGTTGGCTTATGAGTGTACACACGGTGCTTAAGTTATCCCCATAAAAAGAAATCGGCTGGCGTCAAATCAGAATTCCTGGAGAAATCACTTTTTCGAGGAACATCTCTTTAACGACCGGCAGTGCCTCATGAGAAGGGTGGCAAGTGGCTCCATCTTGCTGAAACCACGTGTTTCGATTGTAACCATCAAATTCCTGTAGTTGTGGCGCCAAAAACTCCGGTAACATTCTCACTTACACAATAGAGTTAAGAGTGATTGTATGACCGCGAAAATCCTCAAAGATATAGGGTCCAATTATTCCTTTTGCTGAAATTGCTGCCCACACAGTTACCTTAGGTGAATGCAAGGGTCTTTGATGTTTAGTTTTTGGGTTTTTGGCTGCTCCAGTATCTGCAGTTCTGTTTGGTAACATGCCCATTGAGGTGGAAATGGACTTCGTCGGAAAACAAGATGTTGTCGAAGTTACGAAACCGTTCCAACATTGTTTCCGCGTACTATTTGCGTAAATTTAAATCATTAGGCTTCAATTCTTGCACTAACTGAATCTTATATGGGTGCAATTTCGAATCTAACTTCAAAATACGGCGTATGGTTGTGCGCGATATTCCTAATTCAGCTGAACGTTTGCCCGTCGATAAATCAGGTTCACGTCGAACTGAAGCCGAAACTCTTTGCACGTTCTCTTCATTTCTTGAAGTCCGTGGACCTCCGGTTTGCTTCACGTTTAATGTTGATCCGGTCTCTTCGAAGTTCTTTACCCATTTCTTAATTAAAACTGCACTTGGACACTGATTTAAGTCAAGTAAATCGTATTCAACACGAAATAAGCACCTCACAGTAACGAGAGATCCACTAATTTAATAAAATTGCTTTACGCAAAAAGCGCGCTGTGGCCCCGTGAACCGATCCATTGTGACTAAGTTTCCGAGAAACGAGACAGCCAGTAGACCCCTCATCGCGCCCCGCGTCTCTCAGGTTTGCGGGGGATATCAAATTTAAATGTTAACTAATTCATGGCCCACCCTGTATGTTTTATATTTCAGTAAGTAAAGTGCTCGATAAATTACCATGACATGAACATCCACTTAACTGACTCATTTGGACAAATCATTCACGACACTCGAGCTTAACATCTTAGCGATAATATATTTAAATGTGTAAAACATATATGATAATAAAATATAGAATACGAATTTTACATTACTGCATCGACACAAGTTTTACCTGCAGCATTCACATAAATTCAATTGTGCCCACTAGTCTGCAACCCGTCGAGTCACTTCCCCTTAAATAGCTTCACAACCCCCACTACATTATCTTCTGTCTCCGTCTGGCACGAACTTTTAAGCAAAATGCAATATTCCAAGCATTTTAAACCATTTTTACAGCATTTAAACAAAAATCCAAGATATACAAATTGAAGTACATGATACAAAGTTTTAAAATGTATTTGGTATATCTCTATCAGACGGATGCAGTTAATATGGTATCCTTCGCAAAATATCTCTCTTAATTGTTTAAACAATTCTTCAAAAACTACTTACCCAACAAAATCTATTTTGAGCTTAATTAATTCTAACTTTGTGCAGAAATTAACTTTGCAGTTTTTATAACAAAAAAGTTATATGTTTAAAAATAAAATAATTTTTTACCGGTTTTCTGGATTTTCGCACCAAAAAATCTTTCGATCGGGACCTGTAAAGCTCAATTTCAAGGTTTTCCAATTCCTTACAACTTTTCCGTTGATGGTATTACGATTCCTTCATAAGGTTTCATAACACAAGTAAAAAGGAAAATTACATACACATTTTTATGGGTTTTTACTGTTTAAATAATTTACTTCTTCGACTTTGCTGTCAAAATCAGGTTAGTTATTGCCTATTAACTATCACTAATGTGATAGCACAAGCGGTTTGCTATTGAATTTTATGTATATAACTTAATGCTGACTGGTGTACATGAATAAATTTTAAATAGTATATATACAGATATATATCCACATATTTAGAACTATATCATTTAACGTATGACAGCCGTTTCGAACCAGGAGTTCTCGTCAGATACGCTTCCTTGAATGACAAGTTCTAAAGTGAAATTCTTGGATGTAATACACAACAGTAAGACAACAATCAGTGTATTGAACCTAATAGATGTCGGAGACATCTACCGTCTAGTGAGTAATTTAAGTATATGAAGGCATACTATGCTATAACATATACCATACTCGTGACATATTGTAAATATATTTACTTATGTGTTTTTATATAAAACACTCGAACCATCTGTCAAGAGTATGGTATATGTAATATAAATATAATATACTTTTCGATGATCGATCGATTTTACCATCGGGATCGATGGTAAAATGACGACGTTTCGGCAGAGTCACATCTGCCCTCTTCAGGTCGGTTCGCATAATTCTCGTAGCCTTCTGCTTTCGCTTCTAGTTCCATCGGCATCGATCCCGGCAGGGATTAGTTATCAACTACGCGGATGAATTCCGGAAACCACCTAAAACATAATATATATATATATATATATATATATATAAGAATACGCTAAATTGAATTATACCTTAAATCAGATAAAAAAGAAGAATATCTGAAAATAGTGATTGATTGCACATGTCTTCTAAACGATTTTTATTTTAAGTCAGCTGAAGTCGGTTCTTTTTTAAATATAAATTATTTGGTTAATCAAGTATATCACATATAACTTTAGTTTTGTTTTAGTACCATGGAATGATTTCGATGTGGCTAAGGTGTTTTGCCCACCCGCCTCTTCTTCGAACGACACTTTCAAAAGAAATTTAATCACAAAAACAGGTAATTTTCATTACTGTTTTTTTCCGTATTACATTCAATACTTTCTCTAGTGCCGGAAAATCTATATCAAGGAATGGATGAAGAAATATTTAAAGATTTATTTCCAGTGTTTCTGAGTGTCAAGTTTTCTCCATCTTCAATAAAATGAGACTAAATGGGCAGGTAAATCCCAAAAAGTAGTTTTATCCAAAGTATATTTAAGTTATTATTATTTTTTTGAGTAAAATTAATTCACAAAATAGAGAAAATAGGAACTCCTGAAAAAAAAGTAAAGCTTTTATTAAGAATAATAATCTGGAAATACACAAAATGGTACTAAATTTCTGTAAACGACTATTATTAAAAGACCAAAACCTAATATCCTGAGGAGACCAGAGATAAAAACTCTAAGTAATGTATATTTAATTTTTGAGTAAAATTAATTCACAGATTAGAGGTAAAATGGACCGGCACATGTCAAACTGTTGATCAAGAATAATAAACTGAAAATACACAAAATTGCACTAAATTTTTGTATGCGAGTAGTATTAAAAGACCAAATTCTAACGTCTTGAGGAGAAAAGAGATGAAAGCTCTACGCAATGGATTGAAACGTATAACTGTGGTTTCACATTTAATCCTTCTGGCTGGTAGAGCCAGGTGAAGTAAGTGGTGTAAACTTTGTCTTTTAGGGCGCCAGGCACACAAATACAAAAAACAGCAAAATAAACAGATATGTGAAAATTAATACAATTTATTGATGATCAACAATTTTCAACAAAATAACGCAACCAATCTTTTCTTCTCTAATAAATGGATGAAAATTCTTGCTTTACATAGACCCCGGTAGGAGTGTCTCTAGGTCGTGGTCAGTCGTTCGTGGAAGATCCGGACTCTGCGCTGGAGCTGCTTAAGTTGTAGTCTTTGGGGATACACATCACTCAAAGCCTAAGGTCGCTGCCGGCCGACCTACCCGAAGACAATGAGGTCCAGGGGTACTTTCAGAGCTTCCCCGATCGAGTAGCTATTGGTAAAGTTCTTGAGGGCACGTGGGCTAGCGTGATGGCGTATATGTGAAAAATTTATTGACCAATTAGTGATAGCCATTGAGTGAAAAGCACTGAATTTTCCCCTAAACGTGATATATAGCTATATAGCGTGATATATACAAAAAACTTATGACAAGAAATATGAAAAATTATTAAGATAATATCTAAAATAAACTATATGAGTCTTATACTGTTATTTATGAGAAAAAAATTAAATAAAGAACAAAATTTTAAAAGCAAAAATAAATTAGAGATAACAAGAATTAATGACTGAGAGAAATTCAGTATTCTTAGTATAAAAATAATATATAGTATAAAAAATTTACAAGTAATCAAAAAAAATGTAAAATTAAATCTGCAATCTATAACATAGCCGTAGCCGAAAGACTTCAGCCCAGGAACTGCCTGCAATGATCTAAGCCAGCTGAGGTCCCTGGCCAGCTACTTGATCTAAGCCGAAACGTGGATTGCTCAATGGATCAAATTATTCGTTCCTGGTTCCTGAATTTTGAGAGAGAGAGAGAGAGAGAGAGAGAGAGAGAGAGAGAATATATATATATATATATATATATATATATATATATATATATATATATATCTGCTATTCACAGCGGCATTAGAGAGTATCTTTCGACGATTAGACTGGGACCACAAAGGACTGAACCTAGATGGAGAATATCTAAACCATCTGAGATTCGCCGATGACATTGTCCTAATTGCCAATAACGCAGGAGAACTACAAAATCAAATCAATGAACTTAGCAGAGTAAGCAAGGAAATAGGGCTAAAAATAAATATCGGAAAAACAAAGATAATGTACAACGAACTAATAGACACACAAGGCATCACAATAGATAACATAGTTCTGGAAATAGTAGAACAATATATATACCTAGGTCAATTAATACACATATCAGGTTCGCTACTACCAGAAATAAACAGAAGGATCAAACTTGCATGGATGACGTTTGGAAGAAACTACATAATCTTCAAGTCACGAATGGCATTCCGCCTTAAGAAAGTATTTGATCAGTGTGTTCTACCAGTACTGACATACGGTTGTGAAACCTGGATTCTGAAAACCGAACTTACAAGAAAACTACAAGTAGCACAAAGGTCTATGGAAAGATGCATGATCGGAATAACGAGGAGAGATCGGAAGAGAATAGAGTGGATAAGGAACAAAACCCAGGTAATAGATGTTATCCACAGAGTGAAATCTGTGAAATGGCAATGGGCAGGGCATTTGGCAAGAAGACAAGATAATAGGTGGTCAACAAAAATCACACAATGGTATCCTAGGGGTGTAAAAAGTCCAAGGAAACGCCCCAATGTAAGATGGGACTATGACATCAACAAAATAGCAGGCATAACCTGGTCCCAAAAAGCGTACAACAGAACAACATGGAGAGATTTGCGAAACGAATATGTAAGAGAGGCTACACCATAAAATAATGGTCGAAATTAGCTGCATATGATGATGATGATATATATATATATATATATATATATATATATAATATATATATATATATATCTAGTCGTAGGCTTTCACGGATGGAACAATATGAAGAAATATTTATCCGAGAATACATCCGTTCGTTATATTGATTCATGTTTGAATCCTGCAGAGGTTGTTACGGTGAAACTGAGAGCTGATCTACCTGAGCTTTTTATTTTATATGCCTCCGTCGGAGGTCATATCGCGCCTGATTGGACAAACGAATAGGAGAATTTCAGCCCGTTTAGATGAGCACAGATTAGCTGTCAAAAATAAACAGACCACATCGGCCCTGTTTCAACACCAACAACAATCGGGCCATAAAATCAATTTCGACAATTGCAAACAGATCGCACAAACAACTCATTACAAAACCAGACTAATACGAGAAGCCATCGAAATCGAGAAAAGTGGACATCTAAACAAAAGAGATGACGCCCTGTACCTGTCTAACACATGGAAGACAATTATTCAACATCAAAATAAAACAGAATTTGCCACACAAAATACAAACCGCCAACAAGTGACACACCCAGCACGGCAGCGAAGGGGGCGGAGTCAAAATCAACATCGACAATCAGGCGCGATATGACCTCCGACGGAGACATATAAAATAATATACAGGGGGAGTGTTTTTGATGATCAGTATGGGGATCTCGGAAACTAGTGGAGATAGAGCAATGGTTAAATTGGGAAAGATTTGCAGTTTTACTGGCCCAATTTAATGGCACTTTCGGATAGTTATTATATAGTTATTTCTAAAAATAACGGAGGTTTTGGATGCTTTTCTCTCTTATTATCATTTTTAACGTAGGTAGCCATGAAAAAGATTCTTTTCACTTTGACGTTTCCTCATTTGAGAGTAATTCTCTTAGTAGTGCTGAACTGACAGTCGATATTGACAAGTTTTCGTGATACAATGGAATATTCTAACGAAGAAAAACTGAATATGGTGGAATGTTATATCATGTGCCATAAAAATTCAGTTTGTGCAGCTGAGGAATACTTTCATAGATATTTTAATCGTCGTCAACCTGCTCTATGTACATTTAAGAGGCTTTACGATATGGATCTTTTACTAAACCACCAAAGGAACGTAATCAAATTAACGAAGCAGCACAAATAAATGTTTTGGCAATGGTAAATCAAAATTCATCTACATCAACTCGTGAGATTGCGGTAGAAGCTGGCACATCTCAACGGACTGTAGTTAAGGTACTGAAAGCGCATAAGTTCCACCCGTACAAACTTTCAGTTTATCAAACTTTGCATGCTGGTGACGAACATCGACGTATTTTGTTTTGTACATGGTTTAGAGACATATGCCTTGACAATCGACAGTTTCGATTAAAGGTATTATGGTCAGATGAAACTAGATTTACTAACTGCGGTATATTTAATAGACACAATGAACATATCTGGGCTAAAGAAAACCCTTTCCATGTAGAATAAAGACGACCCCAGATAAAATTTGGTTTTAATGTTTTGTGTGGTATTATAAGGTCTACTAGTCAGGGGCCCTTTATCTATGACGAATCACTTACTGGGGAGCGCTACTTGCATTTCTTGCAATACACTTTTCAAGACATGTTGCATAATTTGAATTTGAAAACTCGTTTAGAAATTGAGTGGTTCCAACATGATGGAGCACCTGCTCATTACTCGTTATTAGTAAGACAACACTAGATAATATCTATCCAAACTTTTGGATAGGAAGAAATGGTCCACGCGAATGGCCACCCCGCTCTACCGATTTGGCAGTTATAGACTGTAAACAAAGTATACAAAAGAAAGTATGAGACAGTTGGTGACCTAAGGGAGGCCGTATTACAAGCAATTGAAGAAAATGATAGGCGGTCTGTGAGGAAAGCGGTAATGTCAATCTTAAAAAGATGCAATTTTTGTCTAAATAACAATGGTGGACTTTTCGAACATAAAAGTAACCATTATTATGTACTTTAATTTCTTAAGTTTTTAGTAAGTACCTACTTATTTAGTTTTTTCGTTATATCTGATATACCTAATAAAAAAATGGTTCAATGTTTTTTCGAACAGTTATTCATAAATCAAGCTATTTCATGGCTAACTACTACTAAAAAAGTGAAAACAAGAGAGAAAAGCATCCATAACTCCGTTATTTTTATGAATAACTATATCGAGTATTATATCGTTGAAAAGCTCTAAAAATGTCCGATTTTTAGAGGTCATAGCCATCTATGGTTTCCACTCAAAAAAGATAAGTTTGTGTCATAACTCGAAAACGAGATATGACACATGAGGACATGACAATTATATTCGGGGTACAAATTCCTTCAATTTTGATATTTACACTTTTTTTATAAAATCAAAAACAAAGGAGCTATAGGGATTTGACTAAATAGAAAATATCTAGTAAGCCATGACTTTTTACAAAAATCCGAAAGTGTCATTAAATAGGGCCAATAAAACTGCAAATCTTTCCCAATTTAACCATTGCTCTATCTCCGCTAGTTTCCGAGATCCCCATACTGATCACCAACAAAAACTCACGCTGTATATATATATATATATATATATATATATATATATATACATATGTTTGTTTTAAGTTTTTAAGTTTTCGCGGGCACTAAATGTTTTAGGTGGTTTCCGGGAATTCATCCGCGTAGTTGATAACTGATCCCTGCCGGGATCGATGGTAAAATGACGACGTATATATATATATATATATATGTATATATATATATATATATGTATATATATATATATATATATATATATATATATATATAAATAGAAGAAGTATTCATCCGGGACGACATCCGTTCGTTATTTTGATTCATGTTAGAATCTTGCAGACGTTTCGCCAAGGACTCACTTGGCATTATCAATGCCTTGTCAGGTAATAGACTGAGATTTGCTGTGTCCGAGTTTAGTATTTATATACCTTTGTCGGAGTTTGTAGCGACGCTGATTGGTTGGAGTCGGCTCCTCCCCCTCCCCTGTCGTTTGGCTAACGTGACTAGTCATCAGTTCGGCGATGTGGATTTAAAATTTACAAACAGAAGTAACCATTATTACTAATAGCAACTAATGGTATTCCGGATCCGATTTGAAAGAAAATTTGCCTTAGCGGGGCTTAACGTGGGAATCTATGAGTTTTGTCAAGAAACATTTCAATAGCTATACCATTTTCCATAGAGATATTCCACGTATAAAATAGATATATTCCTTATAATTAAAAAAAATGATCAGGTGTAACTCGGTCAATAAATAAAACTCTAGAGGGTTGGCAACAATCTAATTGGGTCACACTCTATATTGTCTTAATTAACTTATTAGTTTCTCTTAACTAATTACTGAAATTGTGTTTCAGTTTTGTGACGTTACTCTAAAATTGGAAATGAAAAAATTAAAGCACACAAACTGATTTTAGTAGCAGGAATTCCATACTTCCATAAAATATTTAGCGGTAAGTGAGAATTATGCAAATGTTAAATATTTGTAATTATATTATAATACTTGCTCAATAATGAAGAGTCAATATGTTAACATTAAGTTTAATTTTATTTAAGTGCACACAGCAGGTTCAGATTGGATTTTGAGCTCCTAATATTTTTAAAACGCTTTTATTTACTTCACTTGCCAATTTTAACCTATTTCTAATTGTCATATCGATATGAATTTATGTACAATGTGTATTTTAGGTGATAATACAATAATTTGGTATCATGGAGGTAGAAATGTTAGTGGATCAGGCGCATCAACAAAAATTGTAATATTAACTTTCACATTTACATCGATTTACTAAGCGTTTCTTAAACTATAATTATATAAGTTGCTGAACGACAGCTGTGGCATCGTTATTTAATGTTTATGCACTTGTACCGGATAATACAATGATACTTAAATGGCTATATATTTCCAAACGTTTCGGGGTCTAGGACAGGCTCCATTCTTAAACGTAATAAAGAATCTATATGAAAAATTCCACCACTGTATTTAGTGACGTATGACGTAATATACAGGGTAGCACAGAAAGTTCTACAGATCATTTAATTAAAGTTCCTTTCAAATTAGAAGACTTTAAAATGGTTATCTTAAGAATTTTAAGTGGCGATCCTAGATGCGACATTGTTCAAGATAGTGCACTCGCCGGAAATGCGACCCCTGAATTCTGTTTATTTAGTGATCCCATTAATATCGTAAGAGAAAATCTAAGAAAAACCTTAGAACTACGAAGGTATTAGCTATGCAATTTTTGATTTAACAAACTTAAAGCAGACTCTTTTAGTTTGCGGTTTTCCTGTCCATCTTTGTATAATACAGCTGAATATTGAAATTGAGTTTTATGACCAAGATCCCAGGCATGTTCACACATTTAGGACTTTTCAAATTATTGTTTTTTATATAATTTATGTAAACATTTGTTAGTCTAAATGGTTCCCCAATATAAAAATTATTACATTCACCAGGAATCTGAGCCAGGTTTTTTGTTTTGTTTTTGATATAATTGATTTTGAGGGTGTTTCTTTTTATTTGGTGGTGTTTTGTCGACGAAATATTCGTTATTTGGTAACATTAGAACTTGAAAAGAATAACAAATTATCTTTGTTTAGACATTTTAAGAACAAAATCACAATCGGCACCCAAATTCAGTATTCTCTATATGATAGAGAGAAAAAAACAACTGTTCTGTTATTAATACATTTGATGTAGAATTTATACGAATAAATTTTATATTCAAGAAATCACTAGACCTCTAAATGTTCGAACAAATGAATACGGAAAATACATAAAAAACAACTATTTGAAAAGTACAGAATTGGTTCACCCTTGGCCATAAAATTCAATTTCAAAATTTAACTATATTACACCAAGAAGAACACAACACGAAACAAAAATTAAAAGAGTCTGTTTTAATTTTGTTAAATAAAAACAATTGCATAGCTACTACCTCCGTACAATTAAGTAGTTCTTATTTGCTAATAATTAAGGAAGAAATTACCATTGTGCATGTCCTTGTAAACAACCCAATATCGGGATAGTACATGAGGTTTTTCCTACGTTTTTCATTTTGATTTTACTGGAATCAATGAATCAACAGCAGATATAGAAAAATAACAGAAAATTAATATTATTTTTTGTAGAGTTATTTGACGAGAAAACGCAAAACTTAAAACATAATTTCATTGCCTTTTTTCAGCTATACGATGATTTTTTCAGATTTGCGATCGAAAGTTTCGTTGTTTGTTGTAAATTTTGAGTGAGGCCCTACATTTTCAATTTTTTTCCAAATATAAGGCTTGGTAGTTCTCAGATATAGAAGAGAATGGGTCGTACTTTGTATATTTTTTAATAACTTTTCAAAAAATTATTTTAAAGATATGAAAAAGTACAGGTATTTGTATTCCGCATAATGAGCCCTTTCAGTTGATTACATGATGCATTGTTTTATTTTTCATTTAATTCTGTAATTTGCCCTCCAAAATTAATATTAGAGTATTGTCATAATTTTTTCTGCAACTTTTTTTAAATTTTATTCCAAATTTAAGTTTTGTAGTTTCGGACTTAAAAAGGGGAATAGGTCGGTTATTTTATATTTTTGTTCGTGTCTTTTAAACAAATTATTTCAAAAATATGAAAAATTATATTTGTATTCCACATAACAAGCCCTTCTATTTGATATGTTACAAAATGCCTTTTTATTATTTATTCAATTCGATAATTTGCCTCCCAAAATTAATATTAGGGTTTTCCACTTATTTTATCCTGTAAAGTTCAGGTGATGCCCTATACCCCTAATTTTTTTCAAAATTTTAGGCATTATGGTTTTGGAAATAAAGGTGCGAACGAGTAATTTTTTTTGAGTATTTTATATTTTTGATAATATCTTTTGAATATGCAAAAACATATTTGTGTAATAAGCCCTTTCAGTTGACATATTACGTGACGGGTTTAGCAAAGTTTTTTTTTTTTCCGTTTAATTCTAAAATTAGCCCCCCCCCCAAATTAAAGAGTATCCGGCTCTTGAGACTCTTTATGTAATATAATTATAAACACCAATTGACTTTTGCCAATAATAAAACACAATGTATCAATATATTTTGTATTATAAAAACTCCTTTTTTCTTTTAAATAAACATTAATTATTAATTATTTAAATAAGTCTAAAAAGATTTTCTTTTGACGAATGGCTCTTTTCTGTTAAACAATGAAATTGTAAACTCAATCATTAATCATATGCAATTTTGAATTTAGTGTTTAAACGCCTTACTAAAAATGAATATTTCCCAATAAATAAAATTTTTGAATTTCTAGTTCATACTGTTTTTGAAAGTCAAAATAAAATGTTTAATTGAACTGCAATTTTTTTTTCACTTTAAATTGATTTAAAGTGCTCTCACTCAGTTCTCTTGAATGCGTTTCTGTTGTAGACTAGCTGCTGTCTCACCGTTGATATACCTGCTCCAGGTATATCACTGCTTCTATTCAACTCTCGGTCCAATAACTGCTAACCTCTGCTCCCTTGTAGGTATTTTTGACTTATTATGTCTGCTTCCTTTCTGGATTTGTTAACAGGTTGATTATATACTGCTCTACTTCCTCAACTGCTTTCTGCTTACTTGTTATTGTGCATTACCACTGATTTTTGCACTTCAACTTCCACACTTCTTCGGGATATGATTGTTTTAGGTTTACTTTACAATCACAATTGAAAATTTTGAAATTTTGTAACTTTTAAGTTTGACACATTTTGACAACTTAAATATCACTTCTTAATCACCAACAAAGTTTACTGGTGCACTGCTAAATTTTGAATCATTCTCTTGTCATCTCCTTCCTCGCTTTAATTGTTTTTAATTTTGACATATAACCACTTTTTAATTCCTCAATTTCCAATTTCCATTCTTCTATATTATAATCCTCTTGCCTATATTTCACTTCCCATATAATCAATTTTGTAAAATATCTTTCCATTTTCTAAAAAAAAACTCAATTTTCTAATTTGTTGTTTCCTGCTCGTTTTGTCATTTCAACAATTATCTGTCTCCAAATTTTATAAAATTTTCCATTGTTGTCAACCGGTAATACGATAATTCCATTCAGCGTTCTGTTTGTCTGACTGTATGAATGTCAACTTGATTCGATCATAGGTTATGTCACAATTTCAAATATTGTTTGACATTCCCAATATAAATCTATTCTTTTTATGTGGAAATATTAAGTTTTCAAAAGTTATTTACCCCAAAACGTTTTAATAAGAACCTAAAGTTGTAATTTATTACCCATATTGTGCCGAAAATATGAAATTGTTGAAATTTTGCACTGTCACTTCCCATGTTTATGTATCAAAATCAAAGTAAAGTTTTAAATTTTCCATGTGTCGAATGTTTTCATTGTGATATATCAAATCAATAGAATATTGCTATACATCTACTTAAATTACTACATGCTTTTTAATAATAAATTTTGCTATAAATGTCAAATATTTTGGATTTAGAAAGATATATTTAACTTGTTATATTGTTTACATTTTGCACTATAGTTCACGGTCTGGCTTCATTATTTAACCATTTCTATTCAATTACTGAACCTTAATTGCATTTGATGTTTTCATTGTGCTTTTACATTAACCACCGTTACAAACTTTCTATTGCATTCAATGTTGGTTTTTTATATTACAATGACCTTTTAATTTAATCTACTACAGGTATTATTAAATTTTGATTTATTATATATGTTTATTTTTGTCAATATATATATATATATATATATATATATATATATATATATATATATATATATATATGTTTTTAAGTTTTCGCGGGCACTAAATGTGTTAGGTGGTTTCCGCGAATTCATCTGCGTAGTTGATAACTGATCCCTGCCGGGATCGATGGTAAAATGACGACGTTTCGGCAGAGTCACATCTGCCCTCTTCAGATCGGTTCGCATAATTCTCGTAGCCTTTTGCTTTAGCTTCTAGTTACTCGAATACTAAGATTTTCAGGAGCGCGCTCGCTGTTATATAGTCGCGGCTCGGCGCCTATCGGTTGCCACCGTGAACGGCCGCGTGTGATTGGCCCTTGACGCTCAGTGGCCACGCCTCCCGCTTGCTGATTGGTTATATCCGGTTGAGTTGTTATAGGACGGGTCCGGGCCGGTACGGTGTTTAATAGAATTTTCCAACAATTCGATAAGTTCTGGATTTCATTGCGTGCGTTTAGACTGTGAGGCCTCTTCGCTGTTTCAATTGCCTCTCTTACGAGCCTTGATTTCGGGTGTACCATATTTGCTAGTACTCTGGTGTTCTCAAAGTCTATTCGGTGTGACGTCGTGGTGGCGTGTTTCGCAATGGATATTGTTCTTTCCTGCTTTCTTATAGCGTTCACGTCTAGCTTGAATTCTTCTGTTAGTTTGCCCCACAGTCTTCACATGGAATCTCGTACACTTCCTGTTGTTCTTAAGGGATCCTCGTCTTCGGATTCCTCAAGACCGTACTTATTTTTCTGTCTGTATTGAAAATAGTATCGATATTGTGTCTCTGTAGAATTCTTGCAATACTGTCTGTGGTACTCTTGACATACGGTAAGTAAGCCTTGGGTATTGGTGTCTCATGCTCCTCGTTTGTTTGTCTCGGTTTTGACTTTAGGGCTATTTGAATATTTCGGTCTGAAAATCCGTTTTGTCTCAGGGTTGTTTTTAAACTGTCCATTTCCTGTTTGATGTTGTTCTGGTCAGCTAGTCTTTGTGATCTGGTTACTA